>WNHD01000013.1:0-82705 GCA_011057455.1 Ganaspis sp. Gsp50
AAAAGAGTTTGGGAAAAGTCAGGGAATGGTCAGAGAATAGTCATGGAAAAGTCAGGGAAAAAACAGGGAATTTTTTTTCGAACCGCGTTAGACACCCTGACTTGAGATGATAAATATAATCTGAAACAAAGGAAAGTTACCACTTACATTGTTTTTACTGAAAGATAATGATTTAAATACTAGAAACTACTTAAACTGATGATTAATAGTTCAGTAACAAACAAAAACAAAAATTAAAAAAAAAAAAAAATAGCAAAAGGTGAAAAGTAATCAAAACAAAAAGAGAGAAATAAACAAAACAAAAAATTGTAATCAAAACAAAAAGCGAATTGTAATCAAAACAAAAAGCGAAATGTAAACAAAACGAAAACGTAAAATAACAGAACAAAAACTGAAGAATAAATAAAACAAAAACAAAAATAAAATGAACAAAACAAAAAAGAAATTGAATCAATCGACTAATTATAAATGTTAATTTTTTCTACTCACCGGGATTTCGAAATTCTTCGCACTTTTCTTTGCTGCGGTGAATTTCTTTTATTCCAAAATAATTTTGGAAAAATTTGACACATTTATTCGTGTTTGAGTCATTGGTATATGTCTAAATTTTTGAAGCAACCTACAATCAATTTCATTTAATTTTATTATTTGAAAGTTAATTGGAATTAAATTAAACAAATTCCTTACTGCATAATAATAAATTATAAAAAAAATTCTTTACAACATTACAATAAATTTATCAGTAGAAAGAGATAAAAAGCATTTCACTCTAAAGAGTGTAGAGAAAAAGGTCATACAGATCTTAAATACTAAATCGAAAAGTGTTTTCCACTTTTTAATTAGAAGCTTACTTGTTGAGTTATTAAAGCCGGATGTTAAGTGGAAATGCTTGATGCCTTTCTGTCTCTTTCCCACATCAAGCATTTTTATTTAACTGCCGACTTTAATAACTCAAAAGCTTCTAATTAAAAAAAGAAAGAAAAATAACCTTAGTACGCGCTATCAAAATAACTTTTTTTCATTAATTGTTTTGTCATTCTGAGAAAATTATTTACAAACTTGTAATAAACTTAGGAAATTAGTATCTTTTCTTACGTTTCAAATACGCAGAAGTGAATGTTCCTTGATAGACGACTGCACAAAAAATTAAAAAAGTAAAACAAACTTTATTTCTCATCTTAGAAAAGTAGTGAAATTTTTTTTCTTTTTAATAACTTCGAAGGAATCTTCTATTACTTTTGAGTACGAACGAGTAAAAATTGACTAAAAGACCAAAACTTTGCATGAAAAAAGATCCATTTAAATAAAATACTCTTCAAGGCAAATATTAGTTCTTCCATTCCTTTTTTTTCAATTCATGATTTCTTTTCTTTTTTATATTCACGCTCTATTATATGTTTCTAAAATAGAAACTAAATACACATCTTTTTGCAATATTCATCAATGCTCAACTCATAAAATTACCTCTATGACGCACATGTGTAAAGAAATTTTTCCATTAAATTAGAATTTTAAAATTGCATTGAAATATCAATAAAATAATGGCCTTTTGAAAGACATTTGAAGAGCTCATTAGTAATAACTGATAAGCATATTAAAAGTTAATAAAAAATTTTATTACATTTTGCCAATAAAATTGTACTTTTCCATTGTCAACTTGTAAAATCAAGTTTTATCAATACCGGTGCTATTGAGCGTGTAATTTTGATTTATTGTTTATTTTATTAACAGAGAAGAAACCACGCGTTTATCAAATTTCCCTCATACTTTGCACTTCGATCACTGATTCATAATTGCTTCGTTATCTAGGTATTACAGTAGATTATTCGACGATAAAATTGTGTAATCAAGCATAAGTGGCAGCAAGCAATGCATTAAATATCCACCAAAAATCTATTTATAAAATACGCATATTATTATCGAATTAGGCAAATATTTTATTGAACTTCTCTGTGCGGTTGATTCTCTTTAAAACTTCATTTATGCCTCTGGCATATCAATTTCTGTTATTGCACACCTACATGTATATCAAACGTTAATTGTCTGTTTCTTTACTCTTTTTATTTCTCTATTTAATTAATTTTTCGTGATTAATTTTCGATAATTAACTTTACTCGAAATTATTGTATAATTTTAATTATTGATAATAGATTATTAATAGATTGTTATTAAGAGATTATTATTAATAAAATCTCACTACTAGATTATTATTAATAAAATCTCACTACTAGATTATTATTAATAAATGATTATTAAAAGATTATTACTAATAGATTATTACTAATAGATTATTACTAATAGATTATTGCTAATAAATTAATACCAATAGATGTTTAATATACTAGATTTTTAATGAGAAATTATTTTCAAAAGAAAGTTTGTTTTTGCAAAAATAATTATTTGTTGCATGTTCGAATTGTTAATAATTATTTAAAAGTTCCTGGGTTAGCAAAAATGGTAACTTTGACATTTTGACTTGGAAACCACAATTATGTATATATGTTTTGAAATAAAATTGTTATAGTAATGAATTATAATGACACATGTCGTTTGGTAAATGAATATGATGACCGCAGATTTTTATTCATGGGTTACATATAAGAAAAAAGGCGGATGAATAGGTCTCGGTGATGACAGTGGCATCTAAAGATTCAAAAGAGGCTGTATACTAAAAGGCTGAAGCGCAAAATGGAAAACGTACATTCATTGAGTTCCTGCCTTTTGAGGCCATCTTATTTCGAAACTTCTCTTCGTCTCATTAGGACAAATTTTCAACTAAAGGATATTCCCTTATCGTATTTTATATACATACCGCATTTTTGTACATTTAAATTACACACAATTCTTACTCATATCAATTTATCCTTAACTTTTTTACTTTATTCGCTTTATTAATATTATTATTATTACTATTATTATTATTATTATCATTATTATTATTATTATTACATTTATTTATAATTAAAAAATTGAATTTTATTTTCTTAAAATTATATTGAATGTCTAATTAAAAAATTATTTCTAATAATATTTTATATATTCGGTGTAGCCAATAATAATGATTATATATTGTTTTAATATTTTCAAACAATTTTACATTCTATATGTGATTGATTACTGAACTGTATGGTGAAAATTAAAGAAATATATAAATAGATGAAAACATTTGACAACATAGATAAAAATAAAGCTCAAAGTGCGTTTGATAAGTGGAATCCAAATAAATATGATCGATAATTTTTACACGAAGTTTGATTGCAATTCAGGTAACTGTAACACCTGTAACTTTATCGATTTGAAATCAGGAAATCCTGAGTAAAAGATAAATCCATCAAATGAGAACTAAATATCTCAATATAATAACATATACATATGTCGATAAAAACGCGCTTTAAAAATAAAAGTTGTTTTTTCTGATCGATAATTAAATTTTTTAAATATAAAAACATATTTCAATTACAAGATGTTTATCAAAAACATAGGTGCATTAAAAAGTTGTTCTATTATCTTATTTGTTGTTTTATTTACCTCGTTTACATTTAGTTCGTGGTCTCAAGCAGAAAATGTCCGTTTACTGTTTTCCTTTAACGAACTTTTCTATGTTTTCTCTTTGTTACGTTTATTATATTTGTTTCCAATCCAATAGCACCTCTGCCAGAGAAAATCAGAGCAGAAAGAAAACGGAAAAAACTTAAACAGGCTTTACTCGATTGATAATTTAATTTTGCTCGAATTTCATAAAAATGTATTGAAAGGTTTTTGTCTAGTTTCTATACAAGCAGAGTATGAAGAATTACAAAAATCAAATATTTTTATTGAATTTTAAAAACTTTGAACTAAAAGAAACTAAAAGAAACCTTCATCATCTCAATTATGAGAGTTAAGGATCTCGATGGCCGCAAAAAATCGTAAATAGCTTTCTTTCTTTCTATCTTTCTTTATTTATTTATTTCTTTTTTTATTTCTTTCTTTTTTTATTTATTTTATATTAAATATTTATTTATTTTCATGTTTGATTTATCTATTTTTTTATTGTCTATTTATTTATTTAGATGTTTTATTGTTCTTTTTACTGTCCTTTTACAATTTTAAATTTTGACTTTATTAACTTTATTATTATTTATTTTAACTTATTAACCTTTTGACTTTAGTTATTTTTCTTTTTTTTAATTTGTTGTATCGTCTTTTTGCCGCTAATTTTTATTTTAAACTATTCACGCAGGATCGCCGCAGGAATGGACAAACTCGCTACAGCGCAAAATTTGTGCGCAACTCTCTAACGCAAAAGTCTTCTGACGGTTCCGAGGGTGGATTAGGGCTCCAAAAATAAGGGTTACTGGGTTTTTAGTGGGTCAAGCCGGTAGTAGTTCGCCGGTTTATTTTTGTTTACCAACCCCACATACCCTCGGATTCGGCCCCGAGGGATCTGTATGCAGATTTTTCCCAAATACTCCCTAAGCAAAAAAAAGACACCCTGAATCGATGTTTTGATATCGAAACAATTTTTGAGGTTAACAATAGAACGAATGCCTTCTATCACAAACAAAATCGTAAAAATCTTGTGGTAATTTTCTCTAGTCACTTTCGAAACTTCCGCACTTTATGAAGTCAACGAGTATGGTATTTTTAACCGCAATTTATTTCTAAAACTATTTTTACACTCTTGGCTAATTCTAAAAGCTGTTGTGTAAAATGACCTCGGGTCTTCTGTTCAGTATGGAAACCACGACACGCACTTAATTGAAAATGTAAAAGAAAAGTTTTCGCGTTAATAAAAGGTGGAATTTGATCTGTGCCTGTGGCTGTAACGGTGCAGTGTTGTAAGGAAAGTTAGGATCGCAGTTGTAAACGACCATTGGGTCTTCTGGTGGTTTTGAAGTAGGAACTCCCTAGGGTCAGGCTGATGAGTGACGTCCGATGTCTGGGTTTCCGTAACTCTTGCGGCCTCAAGGCACTGTGTAGTCGACAGCCTTGGCGACGACCTATGGCGAAGAGGTTGAGATTCTCTCTCCGATCTACTTTAGTGGAAACTGGAAACTTATCCGTAACAATCGGTAAATGTGTAACTTGTAGATGTAGATAGTTTTACCACCACTATCAACTTACTTACACACCACTACATCACATCACCACTATCGAATTCAGTCGCTACCACTAGTTGCTTGTTCTGCGTTACTCCACGCAAATGGCTCAAGTTTTAGGCTCCTCTCTCTGCTGCAAGGTTATTATGTCGAATATCTACATACTAGCAGTTTAATATCAGAAAATTCCAAAGCCACACGACTTGCAACTTCTGCACGTTTTCCACTTTATTAACAATGCGTCTAAAAAAATATTTTATAACCTTCGGATCCTAAAATATAGAATTGAATTATTACCATTATAACTATGTTTATTACATTATTTTTTCTTAATGAAAAAAAGCACTTGGTTGAAGATTTTTTTCGAAGGTGGACGTCTTAAGTAGGAACAAGGTATAAGGTTCTAGACAAAGAATTTAAGAAAAGAGTGTTGGTGACAACATGTGGTAGAAATTCAATTTCCGGTCTAAGTTGAACGTCAACGCTTCAGGGAAAACAACTGTCAGCCAATACGGTTTACAGAAATGAAAGCGCGAGGTTATTTACCGGAACCATGTCAGGAGCAACTGGACGTCTACCTTGTATTACATTTTGCATTCAACTCAAAAGAAAAGCTTCAATGAAAAGGTGTCTAGTTTCTTAAACATTGTGACAATTTGGGTTTGAGTAGTTTAAATGAATTATAATAATCTTGTAAAATGTAGGCTTTTACAAAAATTAGCATCCCAAACCTATTTTTTGAAATGTTAATTAATTTAATGATCACGTAATGTAAATTACGTAATGTAATTACGTTATGTAATTACGTCATGTAAATTACGTGATCATTAAATCAATTGTAAAACTCTGCGTCGATTCTTCCAGGTTCAAATTTTATAACCGGATTTATTTTTCAAATGTTAGTTTATCTGCAGATTTTCTTAATTTTCTTCTTCATCAGATTTTCTTCTTTTTTTTTAATTGAATTGAATTGAAAATTGAAAGATTATAAAATAGAGTACAAGATTAAAAAATAGAAAAATTTCTGAATGAAAATTTTCTCTTTATGAAATGTGATTTCGGATGATATTCTGATTTTCCCATTTTCTTGTATAAATCGATCGCATATAAAACGAGCATTGGTCGTCGTTGATGGGCGATGCGTAACGCGTTTCTACCTCAATATCCTGTGCACGCCAAGGGAGTCTGTAATCTTGGCAAGGGTGAATCAACGCCATTCGCTGATACGTGACTCGGTTATTTAAAACCTCCCAGGTGAAATAAATGAATTGTGTTTTTTGTTATTCTTCTAATCCTTACATTTCCTTCATCTTGCACTCTCAATTCTTTATTATGTTCAAGAACTTTCTGTGCGGACTGCTTTCTAAGACTTCTCGAATCTTAAAAGACTTTTCCAAAGAAACCAATACTAAAGAACTTCCTGAAACAAGATCTTTAATAAAATTTATTTGACGTGCATTATTCTCCTGGAATCAGATTTTAAATAACAAGGAATGACTATTCATTATTCAGTCACTCATTAAATTCATCGAGAAATAGTCTCTTTTTAATAAACGAAAAATAAACTTTTAAATTAAATAATCATTCACTGATAAAAAATAATTAGGGTACCAATAAAAATAAAAAAATAAAAATAAAAAAATAAAAATAAATTAATAATAATAATCGACAATTTCTTTAATTCATGCATTCTTTCATTCTGTCCACACCTGAAGTTGGTCATTTTTACTTTCAATTATTTCTGTAAAGGTTTCGATAATTCAAAGTATTCAATTCAATGTAATTCAATTTTATTTTTAAAAAATTTATTACAGTACCGTACAGAATTGTTAGTCTACAAAATTTCTATTTATTAAAATCTGTCATGATTATATTTCTTATGAGTTCATGAATTACGGAAGGAAAGATGACCTAAATAAAATGATTTATGCAAATAAATAAATAAATTTATAACAAAAAATAAAATAATAAATGTGATTAAAAAATTTTATTTTTTTAAAGTTACATAAAATAAATGTTTATATATTAGAACTTAATGAGTTTGATGGTAAACTTCATTTGCAGCAAAACACCTTGTCATTTGCTGGTTTTGAAGTTTAGATTTAGAACTAAAAAGTTTAATTCCTACTAAAAAACACTAAAACTCGTGTTTGTGGAACTAAAAAATGGATTTTGTCGTAAACAAATTAATTCTAATATCTTTTCTTCTGTAAAAAGGAACGAAAATGAAAAGTGTTGAAGTCACTTCACACCTTGTCATTTGCTGGCTTTAAAGTTTGGATTTAGAGCTAAAAAGTATGCCTTCTTAAAATCACTCAAAACAGTTTTTTGGTTGATTATTTCTAAAATTGCTTGTATCTGTTTCTTGATTTTTATGAGTGTAATAACTGTACCAAGTTTAAGTAAAATCGGTCAAAGCGTTCTCAAGATAGAGAGTCCACAAAAAAGCGACCACACACACACATACATAAATACATTTGGACATTAGCCGAAAACTTCGTATTTATGCTTTTTGGATGAAATTGTGTTGATTTAGACTATTTTTAGAAAATCGAAATTCGGAGTGAAAACAATGCTTCCCTATGAGGAAGCAAAACAGGTCAATATAATTAGAAATAATAAAAGCCAATGACGAAAACAGAAAATATTTATAAATGATTTAATTTAGATAACAATTTTGAAATCAAGGAAGAACCAATTTAATTGAAAACAAAAAATAAACTTTAACGAATTTCATATAAATAAGATAAGAGCAGCATTAAATTTGATCATTTGAGCTGATTATAGCGAAACTCGTGAAATAATCTAATCGATAGATTTAACTTTGTAACAGTTCGAAACACGTTCAACTAAAAATTTTTTTTTGTATAATTAAGAATAATAATACGGATTTGTAAATTAAATTTTGTCTTTTCTTTTAGGAAATACGTCTTCATGTAGGTGAAAATTAATCTTAATACGCTTCTTTTGGAATAAAACATTTTTCACTTTTTCTTGTTAAATGCATTTAACAAGAAAAAGTGAAAAATGTTTTTTACTGCAAAAACGAGTGTCTTGATTTAAGACGTTTAGTTGGTCATTTTTTAGACGTTTAGTTGGTCATTTTTAAGGCGTTTATTGCCGTCTTAAAATTTCCACCAACAAGGAAGCGTCTTACTTTATTTCACCCTATAAGGAATTAAACGTCTTAAATGTCTGAAAGTCTTAAAATAAGACACCAGCTTTTGCAGTGTGGGGTACTAATTAATAAATAACTTGAGAGACCTCACATGCGAGTAACAAATATTTCTCAAATTACATTCACCCGGGGGTGATAAACTTCATACATGTTGATTTCAGATAACTCGACACCTCGTTGTATGAATAAATTTTGTTATCCCTTGAGATTTTCGAGCCAATTCTCAAGGTCGATTATCTAAGTGTTGTAATATCTAGTTTGATAAATGTTAACAAACTTTTGAAAATAAAACTCATAAGATTTTAACGTTAAACTAGCGTGACAAGTTTTTTTTATTTTTTGAGAGTTTGTTATGGGGTATTTTCAGAGCCCTAAATTTTACTGTAAGTACTTTTTCTTATTTAGCCCTAAATGGGCCCTTAATTATGGGGTTGGTGCGCTTTTGGATTTCGTAACGTGGACAGGCTTCACGGACTTTAAAAAACTACCTAACAGAACCGCTTAACTAATAAATAATAACTAATCGAATAATTCTGAAATCAATTAATTCTGAAAATTGTTATTTCTCTATTCAAACATGTTTCCAATGACATGAATATATTTCGCATCAAAAGTAGAAGTTTCGACTAATTCTTGGAAGTATATCCCCTTTAAATAAACTAGACTTAAGCTGGCTTACATTGACGACAGAAAACCACCAACTTGCGGACAGTAATCCTGGTTCTGTAAGTCAAATCGAGAAAATGGATTTGGGCCATTCTGACTCGTGGCGAAGAGTATTGGCGTATCGGAAAATTGGCCGAGAATTTGGAAGTCACAGATTAGCATTTGTTAGTTAAACTAACAAAATAGAGAGCGCAGGACTTCTAAGAGGCATTTTCTTAGGTTGATCTGCCTTTTAGATCATTCTACTTTCACTGCTAAGAAGTACTCAAGTGAATGGCATCTTTGTATTATTCATCTAATTTCAATATAAAACCAAACCGAACTAAGTTGTAAATTTTTCAAAAACAATTCGAAATCATTTTGCTGTTATGAATTTCTAAGAATTCTACACAGAAGAGAGTACTTTGTGTTTGTAATTTTTGGATCTGTGAATGTCGAATGCATACGTTATTGTTTTTGCTACAAAAAATACAATGATGTGCAAACTTTCATAATAAAGATAATAATAATAATAATAATAATAATAATAATAATAATTATAATAATAATAATAATAATAAGAATAATAATAATAATAATAATAATAATAATAATAATAATAATAATAATAAGAATAATAATTTATATAATTTTGTTTATTTGAATAAATGGAAAGGAATAGTAATTAATCAATTTAAGTAGATTTACATTTGTGGTATTGTATTATATTTTATATTATGCGGATATAAAAATAGTTATTTATAATCATTTATCGGCAAACGTGTATTTATATTCTTGGCTTGGTGTAATTCCCTTTATTAATGTTCGTTGCCCTTATTATTCCCCACTTCTATAAATATTATATATCTGTTGCCCTTTCAGGTGTAATATTGATAAATTTCATGGGGATGAATTCCACATGATAAATTTATTTTAAGACATGATTAAGCGTTTCAACATTTGTCTCCTGAAGAAAGAGGATTTCAGGATTGCCGACCTAATAAATCTAATATAAAAGTTTTAGAACTGCCAGAGAAGTAGGAAAATGAATCTAAAACATAGGAAACTTTTGGTGAATTTTCATCACGTAAGTAAAGAGAAAATTCATTTATTGTACAGAGATGGTGTAAAAGGAAAGAAAGGATCGATCCATCAAGACAAGAGTTTTGGTTATCTAAGTCTTTGATAGAGAAGGAAGGAATCTTCCTTAGAAAGCTTGCTTCTAAGCTTAGATTGGCTTTGCATAGTTTCGCGTGTCGGAGTTATAATTACCTTAGCGTCTGTAACAGGAGGGTCCTGTAGCGGCGGCTACGCGGCACTGGATAATAAATTAATGCAGAACGTCGCGTAAAATGTAATACGAGCCTAACTATCTACTACTACTGTAGCTTACGCTTAAGAGTGTGTTCTCGTGAACGATGATCCTGTGAGAGAAGTTTCGTACCGACTGTCCTGCCGGAACTGAATTTTCAAGAAGGGTGTGAGTAAACTCATGTCAGAGTTACGATCGCTCTACCGAAAATTCCCAACAAGTTTATAGTTTATACACTTGCTGTTAAAAGCTTCTGGGAATTTGCGACCATTTCATAACACTTTGTCCTTTCAACTCGGGCTTTTATCAATTGGAAATATTTTCCTACCCGCAAGTTTATTTCAGCTGGAAAAAAGTATTTATTTTAGTTATTTTTTGCTGCGTTTGATTGAGGTAAAAGAGTTTCGATAATAGTGTCGAATAATAGAAAGCATTTTTTGTTTGCGATAAAATTGTGCTAAAAAACGAATTGGAAGGTAGTGAGCTCCTCCAGCGTCGAGATTCAGGGAAATGAAACTTATTGATAGAAATAGAGAAGAAGACATGGAATGCTTCAATGAATTTTGCTTATTGCTAGCGATAAATAGGAATTGGAAAAATGGTACTATGTTTCGGAGAATGGACAAAGGTTTGTTAAAAAGTCGACAAAGAGTCGCCAAAGATTCATGAAAGATTTGCCAAAGATTCGCTAAAGAATCATCAATCATTCATAAATAAACTTTTCAAATGTTCGTCAAAAATTTGACAAAGATTCGTAAAAGATTCAACAAAGATTCGTCAAAGATTCAACAAATATTAATCAACGATTCGTTAAAGATTCAACAATGATTCATGAAAGATTCATGAAAGATTCGTGAAAGATTCATCAAAAACTTTTCAAATATTCGTCGAAGGTTTATGAAATATTTGTCAAAGATTCATAAAAGATTTGCCAAAGATTCGCTAAAGAATCATCAATGATTCAAAAAAAACTTTTCAATGTTCGTCAAAGATTTGACAGCGAGATTCGTAAAAGATTCATCAAAGATTCGTCAAAGTTTCATCAAATATTGATTAACGATTCGTCAAAGATTCATCAAATATTAATCAACGATTCGTTAAAGATTCATCAATGATTCATGAAAGATTCATGAAAAATGCATGAAAGATTCCTGAAAGATTCATCAAAAACTTTCCAAATATTCGTCGAAGGTTTATGAAATATTCGACAAAGATTCATAAAAGATTTACCAAAGACTCGCTAAAGAATCATCAATGATTCAAAAAAAACTTTTCAAATGTTCGTCAAAGATTTGGCAGAGATTTGTAAAAGATTCATCAAAGATTCGTCAAAGATTCGTCAAAGATTCATCAAATATTGATTAACGATTCGTCAAAGATTCATCAAATATTAATCAACGATTCCTTAAAGATTCATCAATGATTCGTAAAAGATTTCTCAATAGTTCAACGAAGATTCACCAAAACCTTTTCAAATATTCGTCGAAGACTCATCAAAGATTCGTCAAAGATTCGTCAAAGATTCGTCAAAGATTCGTCAAAATTCGTCAAAATGTTTTCAAAGATTCATCAGAAACTTTTTAAATATTCTTCAAAGATTCACTAAAGATTTATCACAGATTCGTCAAAGATTTATCAAAAATTCTTCCATGATTCAATGGCAGTTATTTTATATTATATTATCAATAAAAGAAAATAAATAAATTCAAAAATATAAAAAATAATACGTAATAAAAAACTCTTCTGATTTTCTGAATTTGAAGGGAACATTGCTGGCATAAAATTCAATGATATTATTCGTAACGGTAAAAGTAATTTTAAAAAAAATGATATTAAAATATTCCATGCCTTAAGAAATCGACTTTTATGTAAGAGCAGTTTATGAAGGTAATAAAGTTTTGCAATTTTTTCATTTTGTATTTACATCTTGTAGTATATTTTCCCTCACTGGGGAGTTATATAAACTAAAGGAAACTTGAATTACAATTTTTGGAGTCTCCGAGGAGAATTTTGCGTAAAGGGTAGTTTATGAGAACGGTAATCGTTCGTATTTCTTTACAACACACAGAATATTCTAAGAAAAATGTAAATAAGACTCCGCATTATATTTTGTAAAGTGGGGTTGGTTTCTCAACTAAGGGGAATTAGATGCTGGATTTAAAAAATTTTCAAAATGAATTTTATATTAAAAATGTATAAATTTTTATCCCAAGACACATTTATGTGAAAATTAATATATTCGCATAAACATGTTTATGGTATGTATGTATTTTATTGAGCATAAATTTATATACTTTTATTTATTTAATGTCAGAAGCTTGTTACGAACCAGAATAATACAAATCAGAGAATTTTATTATTTAAATAATTTTCTGATCTTCGGTGGTACCTATTTATTTTGTTTTTATTTTTGTTGTTGAATCGTTTATCGTTTATATATGCGCTATTGCAATTTTTTATATATGCGTTATTGTAATTTTATTTGCTGCTGACAAATCACAGGTAAACAGGATGCATAATTATTCTGAAATTTTAGTTTTTTAAGAATTTAAACAAAATAATTAATAGTAAGTAAAACACACCTTTCAATCCTTTTTAAAGAATTTACTAATTATCTTAAATTATAATTACAAGAATGAAAAATTAAACCCTACGACTTTTAGATTTGTTCAAAAAGTATAAGAAACGATACAGAATTTTTCTTAATTTACCTTTCCCGCTACACATCAGCGGGGTTTTTTTTTAATTTAAATATAATTATATTTATTGCTTCCTCATAGGGAAGGATTGTTTATATTTGTTTCATATTTAGACTCCACTGAATAAATCTTCGTTTTTCTTTTTAAAAAAAAGGTAAACGAAAAGCGTTCAACTAAATTCAAAGCAAAAGCGACTTTCATATAAAGCAAGAAATACAAATTATTAATTTAATTTATCGTCGCTTTGACATTGCATTGAATATTTATAATTATCAGTTTATTATTTTCAGATAAATTAATTCTAAAGAGAGATCATGAAAACGTGGAGATCGTCCAATTTATTGTATCCTTTGCTCTTTTAATTAAAAGCAGCTAATGAATGGCATCATTAATTTTAATACAATTTCATAAACTTGCATTGATCAAATTTCAATTCTATCCAAATTTCAATCAATTGGAATTTCCGTTCAATTTTCAAAATACTTTCCCTACGCCCAATTTTCGACCCTTTCAAATATATTTCAATGATTCGAATTTTAATTGCATCTACTTTGCGTAATGACCGACATTGCAATGGATGATAATTATAATGAATTTTGTTCAGAACCATCAATTAAAAAATCTGAATTTACATCTGAGAGTTTTATTGTCGAAAGCGAGCAAGTTGTTGAGATTTTAGTAGTAATTGGTAATTTGGATGTAGTAAAATGAGAAAAAAAAGCTGTGAGTTAGGTAAGTAAAAGCAAGAGCAGAGTGGAGTTGAGGTTGTTGGAATGGATCGAAAGGACTAGATGGAGAGAGAGAGAGAGAGAGAGAGAGAGAGAGAGAGAGAGAAGGTTGAATGCTTGGCTGGTTGGTTGGTACACGGAGGGCGAATTTCTTACAGCCGGTCTCCGGGAACTGCTACCAACAAGAGTGGTAATCAATACATGCGTCTACTCTTCCACCACCTTTCCAGAGCTTCTAGATCCTGCTTTTGCAGCGTCCTTCTACCTTCAGCCACCCTCATCCCTTGTACCGCTGCCACCAGCACGACAGACGTCTTCAAGTTACGTTTTTCTCTCTGTCTCATCCGCACTGCCAGTCCTGCACTTCTTCATCATATTTTCTATGTATTTTCCAGTATTTTCAAGTATTCCCAACCTCTGGAAAGAGGTTTCTGCTACATGCTTCGTCGAACTCGAATTTTAACTCGAGTCCGCTTACCACCAAATAATGGGAGTTGCGAACGTGTACGGGCAACACAGTCCCGAAAGGATTGTCTGCGAGAGGTGCAATTTACACACTAAGGTTCATAAGTTCATGTTTGTAATATCAAATTACCTCAAGTTTGTGTAGGTACTACGTGCTTGGACTACTTTTACACTTTCATAATTTCTCCTTCTGAATTTCAAATGTGAGATTGTTTAACTAATGCTGCAAAAAATGAAAATTCATGCGCATCGTATTTCATTTTTACTTTTTCAGTGAAAGCGAATAACCTTTTCTTTTCGGCCTTTTTGGTCGAAAAATTCTTCTCTTAGTAGAAATGCAAATAATTGTTCTGCTTAAAATCTGTTTTTCCTTGTTGGCCGGAATCTTTGTAAAAAATTGTTTGAGTTGGATTTCTGCTTCTCTTTTTAAACTGCTTTCTATTTACAATGCTAACACTGTTTACAGTGTTTAAAATTATATTTACAATGTTTCAATTCTATTTACAATGTTTCAATTCTATTTACAATGTTTCAATTCTATTTACAATGTTTCAATTCTATTTACAAAATTTATCAGCGAGTTTCCAGTTTATTAATAACAAAATGCGATGATCTGGTTTTCTGGACATTCCAACGTTAAAGAATAATGCAAATTTTTGCCATAGTGTGCTAGTCGCAATTTTACAAGATTGATAGAACGCTGGAGAAATTCATTCCCATTTGTTTTCAACAGTTGCAGCACTGGCGCCGCCATTTTGAATGACAAGCGTGGCGCCATCTTGACGCAGGGATTAGAACAAACTTTCTTACTCTCTGGGTAATCGAAAGTGAATCTTTCTGCATCTTTAGCAAATATTATTTGCCCCGGTGCATTGGTTCAAAATAGCACAAAATGGATTTGAACCAAACCAAATCAACCATTTTTTTCTACTGGAACGTTTCTGCGGCGTTATTTTTTGTTTTATTTATATTATTGTATTTCTTTTCACTACTTGCTTTGTATTTACTTAATTGCTTTTATGTAAGTATATTTCTCGAATTTTATGTAATGAACCGTAGGATCTAATAAATAAATAATCATATCATTAACATTTATAATTTATTGATAATAATGATAATTATGATAATTATGATAATAATGATAATAATGCTAATAATGATAATAATGCTAATAATGATAATTATGATAATAATGATAATAATGATAATAATGATAATAATGATAATAATGATAATAATGATAATAATTGATATATATATGTATGTATATTATATATTATTATATTAAAATAAAATTATATTTTACGAACATATTACAATATATAGTACACATTAGTATAATAAATGCTAATGTCAGACATGTGATTTCATTATAAGCTATCAAAATATTTTGCGAGATATGAGAATTACGCTCTGATTTTTATTCGCTTCAGTAGAACTCTTCCCTCTTCGAATTCGTGAGAAGCGAATGAGTGATTGAATTGAAACTTCCAAGGCGGCGGAAGCGTAGAGTTTGCTAGTACTGAATTTCGTGGAACTTGGATGAGTGTACTTGTGAATTTGAGCGAACAGCTCCTCAGGGTAATAGTGATCTGTTTTCGCAAACGTCAGCTACGATTTGCAATAAATGTCCCATTGTTCGCGTCAATTTCCTTATTTACATTTCACACCTTCACAATCATTTCCCGACAATTGTTACCTTTTAATTTAACCAAAATTTATAAAATAACCACAGTAAATTAATCTCGTTTGCCAATTAGGCATTTGCCACTGCTCATTCAGTTCAAACTCGTGGAATGAATTTTAAGTAGAAAACGCCACGTATAGTCGGCCAACTTCGCCTGAAGAATGTTAGAACGACTCTCGTGAGTGCATGCATTTTGCGACTACTGCAGGATCATTTCATTATTTATTTATTTATCATTTAATTATTTAATACTTTTTCATCATTTAAACATGGACTGATAAAATCTATGGAATATTTTTTTGTGATTTACAGATGTTAGAAAACAAGTAATTTATAAAACTTGAAAGCGAGCTTCAAAGTGTTGCTTAATTTTATTTTCACTTCTTCTCTGGCTACAAATTTAAAAAACTTCTGGTTGAGATGATTTTTAACTTTTTTATCAAATTGAAATTGCAAGTTTCAGGAGGAAAAGTATTGGTAAAGGTCTCGTATCAATTTTGCAAAACATTTCAAATGAAGAGAAGCGGCTTAGTGGGTTTGGAATGGCACCATTTTCTGATCACAATAGCTGCTGATCAGTGGAGTTTAGGTGCATGGTGAGATGCGAAAACTTACTGGTGTTGGACGTATCAAGCTGAAAGTTTGATATCCCTGAGGCTTTGGCGGCCAAGTTACCGGTGTGGAACGTGACCTCCTGTCATTGGTCCACCGAAAACCTCGGGTTCATGCTCTTCCAACTCTTCCTTTTCCTATCAACATTTTTCTTCCTTTGCAATGTCCGATTCTTTGATATATACTACTTTCCCAAAGATATTTCCTTTGCAAAATGCGCTCTTCAAAATTCCGTAAAATACCCAAAGATGAATCACTCTTTTAGAAATATTGAAAGAAATGTTCAGTATTCAAAAATCTTGCATTTTATTGTGTAAGAAATTTGTTTTTACTTTGGACAAAAATGAAAGAATTCTAAAATACTTCTACAATCGCAAAATAAAGTGTTCTGTCACATGAAAGAATATTTTTTCAGCCTCTAAAGAATGTTTCTTTCTCGAATAAATATTTCTTCAGTCTTGGAAGAATATTTCTTCAGTTTCGAAAAAATGTACCCTGTCTTATTTTTCTTTGAAAAATAGTACATTTTTCAAAGAAAAATAGTACATCATTATGTTTTTGAAATGTCAACAATTGAATATTCTTGAGTTCAAAAAATTTATAAAAAGAATATTTTTTCACATAAATGGCAACGAGTGAATATTTGCTTCTGAGAAAATAATCCCTTTTGGCACAAATATTGGGATGAAAATTCGTATACATCAAAAGGAGCTATATTGAAAAAGAAATATTCAAAAATTTTGAAAAGATACACAGGAAATTGGAATAATTGAAAAAAGTATCGTCTTCTTGATAGAAAAGAAGTTTGTTTCTCTGGCTGGGTGTCTCATTCGGACTTTCAACGACTTGACGCGAGCCAAGAGAGGGATTTTCTATCCGGGTTTCCCTGAGGGAAGCATGTGTCGTCTTTTCTTTAATATCTTTCCTTGTAAGGTTTTTCTCCTGCTTTCCATAATGCAGGACTGTTGGTTCGACTAGATAAAAAATACAACTTACAACTTCCAAACTACACGTGGGTTGAACAAGAGCGACAAAACAAACACTCAACTTTGTCTGGATCTTATTACTATTAATGTGACAAACGATTTCAGTTTTATACCGCAGGTAAAATTCAGAAATAATAAAGTTTGGGAATGAAAAGAGAAAAGTAGAATGGAAAAGGGAAAAATAGAATGGAAAAGGGAAAAATAGAATGGAAAAGGGAAAATAGAATGGAAAAGGGAGAAACAGTGATGGAAAAGGGAGAAACAGTGATGGAAAAGGAAAAAGTATCAAACAAGGAAAAAAGATTAAGAAAAAAAAAACTAAAGTTAATCGGACTATAAGATTTAATTTTATTTCGAATCAAGTAAACTATTGAAATTTATTACTTGATAAAAACTGAAGATTTCCATGTCAAAAACAAATTTTTATTGTGAGGTTTAATTTTCAAAAACGTTCCTGGGGGTAAGAAATTTTTATCTCATTGTAATTCTTAATTGTTCATTTTCTTTGACATTGAAAGCCACCCTTTGATTGACAAAAATTCAACGAAGAATTCCTTTTTCGATTGTAAAAACCAAAATATAGACCTAACTTCAATCACAAGTGTCCCATTGCTCCTTAACATACTTAAAAATCCTTTTTTAACATTTTAATCGTTTTAAAATTTTAAACATTTTTATAATTTTTAACATCATTTCGCAAGAAAAATGAATCTAAATCAGCCTCCATCGATTTAACCGTCTCATTAATTCGGCATATTAACATCTTATTAATGTAATTAAAGATAATTTAAAGTCTGGACTATTACATGATAAAACCAATACCAAAACAATATTCAAATTTTATTGACATTTCTCAGAGTATGGGAAAGATTTGATTGGGAATAGATAATTAATTTTGCCGGACTGATCTGATATCCGTCTCGGATTTGGTATTCTGGAAAACTTTGGATGGAATGTGTCAAATGCAGAAAAGCGGCAAGTTCTCGAGAAGGGTTCTGCTGAATCTTTTATAGGTGAAAAGGGGTTGTGCGAGGATGGAGGGCACTGGAGAGAGGGGTGAAAAAGAAAATATCGGGTATCAAATATCCGCATACTGGAAGAGCTGAGAAGGGGTAGAATTAAATTCCGACGTGACACTTGAGTGCGGTGGCTTGCAGGGGTGGCATGGCACGCAATAGGAATACGAGAGACGATCTGAGAGAGTCAGAGAAAGCCAAAATAAAGAAAGTGAGAAGAAGAGAGAGGGATGGAAAAATAGAAAACTAAGGAGTGAAAAGAAGTCAAAGGAGCGTAGGGAGATTCGAGGCTGGTCGTCTGAGAGTTTGTGGCGTTCATTCCACTGCTGAAAATCTCCAATCCCATTTGGACCATCGCATCTCGAATATATATCTACCGACGACCAAAGCCGTCCACTGATGGCTTCGCCAGATAAATTCGACAACATCACTGAGACTGCTTCTGGATGCTGTGGTACCACGCGATCAAAGTCCTTGATAGTCAGAGTAATTCCCTTGCAATTGCGAGGAAGCAACTTTTCAATGAAATCTTCCTCAATAGGAATTTGATCAAGGCGATTCTCAAACTGATTCTACAAGCTGTCTTACTTTCATTATTATTTTATCGCTTTTTCAATTCTACTTTTATAACAGTCGTCACTTATTTGCTTCGATCAACAATTAAATTACAATTCATAAACATTTGTGGAATTGGTATTGTGTTATTTGAAAGAGGGTTTTATTTCCTCTATTCAAATAAAAGTTCACTGGATGCTATGTAAATAATTTATCCCTTTATGAAAAGAAATTAAATTAATACAAGTATTTTCAAATTAATTTTTGTATTGCTTATATGCTTAATAGGATTGCTTCGAATCGATCAGAATCAATTCAGAAACTCTTCTTATGAAAGATCCCTAAAAACTGACCCTATCGAAAATTCTGAGATGTGAATCTTAATAGGAGACATCAGAAATTATTTACGAAACTTATTAAACTTAAATAGGATTTGATAGTTTCTGATCTGTTTTTGCTTCCTCATAGGGAAGCATTGTTTTAATATTGAATTGCCTTTTGCTTCGTTATAGAGGAAGCATTGTAATCGTGACGATTTTGGATTTTCCAAAAATAGTCTAAATCAACTCATTTTTATCAAAAAAGCATATATACGAAGTTTAAAGCCAATGTCCAGATGTATGTGTTGTCTATATGTATGTCTATATTTGACCAAGAATTGATAGAGTAAATGACAATTTTCTATTAATTTTGATGTTTAAAATTCCATTTTTTTAATATAACTTTTAAAATTTTAATTTTTTAATGATAGTTTCTTTTGCAAACATTTTTTGCATTAAAAAACTATATTTTACCAAAAATTGAAGGAGTGAATTACAGTTTATCATTATTTCTGACATTTAAAATTCTATTTATTATATAACTTTTAATATTATCATTTGTTAATAACATTTCTTTTTGAAAAAATTTTCTGCATTAAAAAACGAATCGATTGATCTGTACAAAGTCTCTATTTTTCTAAAATAGAGTAGATTATCAGAAAAAAAGCAATCGACTGACACATAAAATATTCTTTTCAACAGACATTTATAGATAAATTGTAATTTTTCAATTATTTATGGAATTTAAATTCTTTTTATAATTAAATTTAAATAATTATACTTTTTGAATTATTAAAAAATTGTTAAAGGTTGATTTTTGAAGAAAATTCATCTATAAGGAAGCAAAATGTTAATGAAATGAACATAATTTGTACATAAATGTATATAAATAAAATAAAAATATCTTTTTTAATATTCCTTTTTTTAATATTCATTCCTTCAATACACTTTCCATTCATTTCAGCATTTTGCAATTATTTTTAATTACTTATAATTTAAAATATATTTTGAAGTATTTTTTATTTTTTCGAAGTACTTTTCAATATTTTGAAGTATCCAAGTGATTCAAGTAACAGTTTGAATATGTCCCAACGGACACAACCAATCACCGTTGAGGTAACCACTGTGTTGATGACGTCCGGACAGAGCAAAGGAAGCAGCCAATTAGAAGTTGACCCGGTCACGTGGTACAAGATCCCAAGCTCATGGTGATAGGCAGGTTAGGTATAGAAGAAGAAGCCAGCAGTTGCAGTTCTCAGTTCCTAAAACAGTTCAGGTTGGCGACAAGAGGAAGCAACGCAGTGAAAAAGTACACTTTTATTAAATAAAGAGTTTCTCGATGGATGCTAATGAGATGGTGGATCGACTGACTCGTCTGCAAGGTTAGTAAAGGTTCTTTTCGACCGTTATCGTCTTCTTATTGTGAAAAATAAAAGTGTTTGATACACGTGGCGTCGCCATTTTGTCGTATGTTTAATGTACAACTCTCCCAGCTCTCATGAGTTGCTTTAATTAATTATTTGAGAGAACACTTGAAGGAAAAATACTTGAAGAAATGGTGTTTTATTTTGCATGCGTTAATTTCCTCGCACACTTAAGATTAGAGAATTTAAAGTTCGGGATTGTCGGTTCTGTCTCTCTCGTGGAAGGAACGCGTACCAAGTACGTAAAGATATTTATGCTAAAAAATTGTTGATGTAGTTTTCGATTTAATTTTCGACATAATTTCTGATACCGTTTCTGATGTATTTTTCGATGTCATTTCCTACGTGGATTCCGATGTCGGAATTTTCGAAAGTCTAGACCAATTTTAGGTTAAACACGTCAATGCCGCTATTTTTTTTGTGTAAAACTCTTGACCAAATTTAGCGGAGAACTTAAAAATTTTAATTTAGTAGTAACCTAGATTTTGTAGAGTACAATTGTATGTGTACAAAGAACATAAATACGTACTCTTTAATATCATGAACCATATCAAATGAATTTTGTAAAATTAATCTGCTTGATCAGTAGTATCTTAAAATGAATCTCGTAAAATTAATCAAGCTCTAAAGTAAAACAGAAGATTGCAATGATTATAATTATCTGATTCTAAAGATTATTTATATGCTTATCTCTCTTTTTCGAAAAATTTTCTACGTTATGCCTGGAAAGTAGGTCCTTCTGAGACAAATCGGACTTCTTAAACGGAGAATACTCTTTCGGTTCGCAGGAAGGAAGCCGTTTAAAGGTTTTATCTCTTCTCCAGGCTCGGCTATATTTTTCTCACAGTTGGTTGCACCCTGCGGTCTATACATCTCTAGAAACGAAGATTCGTGTGCGATGAAAGCACTCCAAAGAGCGTACAACTGAAATTATTCTTTCCGAAAAAAGAGAAAATAATACGAGCTTGTTTCCATAACAAGAAACAGTTGACGTTTCTCTTTAAACAATTCAGGATTAGGCAAATTTCCAAAAAATCTCGAATTTAATTTCCGCTTGTTTTTAATTACTATACTGTTATTGTGATTAATTAATTCTTTTTCTATCTCAATTTGTAAGTTTATTCTACGTTTCAATATTTTGTTAGGAAGAAAATCTTTTTCAGAATCAAACATTTATTGTTAACTAGTTTATTCAAACTCTTCTGACTTTATTAAATTTTTTTGGACCTGTTATTATTTGTCAAATTGTTGAACTGTAATTGTGTCCTATTTACGTAATTGTTTGTTATAATATTTATTATTAATTTTCACTTTTTTTTATTATTAATCACTGTTGTTATTAATTATTATTTTTCTGTTATTTTTGTGTTCCGAATTAATTTTAATTCAGTTCTTTAACTGAATTTTTGTACTTAAAGCCATAGTAACTATTCCGTTTAAGGCACGTTAACTTTTCAAGAGTCTTTGGAATTTATGGCACTATCTTAATTACATTTTCTGCTTAAAAGTTTCTTTGTAGGTAAAAAGTTCATAAAATATAAAATGAAGCGAACATTTGAAGGAATAATGAGAGGAACAAAATATAAAGGGGAGCTTGCATTGAAGGGGAAAGTAAAGCGCCGTTTATGAGTCAATCGAATGAAAAGAGAGTGTCCCTTTATATTTCTCCGGGAATAGCTCTGGATTCGAATGAGTTTGAAGGCGGCCCATAGGGAAAAGACACATTATAATTTCACATAAAACGCTTTACGATGACAAAACGCCGAGAATGTCTTCCACGACTGGTCATCCGCCTCTAGAAGGTTATGGTTTTAAGAGATATTTCGCAATAAAATTCGGCCTATGATGTGTGCATTTGCCACGTTTAACAATATTCCTTTTCGCATCAACGAACAGATTTTTATTACGATTTATTCACTAGATTATTTATTACTGCCTCCAGAGTAGAAGAGAACCGAATCGGATATTTGACATTGCCAATTTTTAGACAAAAGTTTAAGGATAAATTATAAAGTTAGTTTTCTTTATACGTAAATAACATTTTTAATGACAATTGAATGCAAAAGTAGTTTATTTTTGTTCGTTTGCAACTGCCGGAACATCGGCGCGGCCATTTTGAATGTCAACTGAGTAAGCGCAGTCGTACCGTTTTTACTTACCACAGGAACTGGTCGGTAATTGTCTGCAGCAGTCGATAATAGTTCCATTGAGTTCGTTCTGAATCCGCTCATGGCGCTGGTGACGTTACAAGATCGACTATATAAAGCGGACGACATATCTAGATTCATTATTTTACTTGCAGAGTTCACTGACGTGACGGACAGGTAAAATGCGAATAAGGTTGTTAAATGCTGATCCTTACCTCTGCATTCTTTGTAATGTAAAGAATAATTGAGCGAAAGATAATAAAACCAATCTCTGGTTCTAATTTTTTTTTTCGTTTAGTAAAATTGACAATAATAAAGTAATAATTAATAACAATAGAATAATAATAAAGCAGGAATTCATAATAATAAAATAATAATTCATAATAATGATAATTTACTGCTAGATTGAATTTAAATTGTATAAAAAAGAAAAATAGAAGAAAAATTCTGGAAAAAAGCACTCGAGTAAAATAAAGATTTTGAAAGGAAGGTAGTTGGTAAAGTAATAATAAATTTTTTCGTTTTTTTCAACAGGAACGTACGTTTATTTTGCACTGGGCAGAAATACAAGCTATTCATGAAAGATGAGGTTTAACGGTCGCAGGTGCCCCTTTCGTCGCTTAATTCGCAATTAATTCTAAAAAATTGCATTCACAATGCGCATTCACTTATATCTTGTTTAAAGTAAGAAAGTTGACGCATAAATTAAATAGAATATCCTTAATGAGAATGACACATGTACATATAATTACATAATTTGTGCACAAGTCGATATAATGTACACAGAGCAATATACATACACATTATACCTATCATAGAAAAGAAATTGTTTATAAATGTGTACAATTTTCAAGCAGTGCCTATTTCTGTACAAAGTAATGAATCAAGAGCTAGCTTAAATTCCACTAATTAGATTTCTTACCTAATAGCGCAAATTATGTAGTCATAATTGATGTTAAATCGAGCAGAAAAAGTCGTTTTTCTTTGATTTTCAACAGCTTTTTTCATCTTTACTTTCGTCTCATGTTTCATCTGAGGCGAAAAATTAAAACGATTAAAGGGGTGACTGCGTACCGATTCGTTTAATTAAAAAATGAAGGGAAATACAATCGATGGGTGGCGACATTCTCGGAATCGAAGGAGTCATATTTTACACTTAAGCACTTTTTCCATCAATACACGCATGCACACACGCGCACAAGCCTTTCACAGAAGAAGAAAAAAGCTTCGTTCGATCGACAGACGAATTTCTTCACTGTACAAGTTGCAATTTTCTTTTCAATAATATTGAAACATTTTCAACTCATTTCAATTATCTTAATCGATTTTGAAAAATAGCACTTTCCAGACAGAAAATATTGCATTTCATTCTGCAATAATTTCTTTGCTGGATTCTTCCATTTATCGTTTCGAATGAAGCGTTTCATTTCACGACTAACAATGGGTTATGACCATAGAACGATTATTCACTTCATAATAAAAATAATGCCAGCACAAGCGCCAGGTCCGTATTCGAGAAAGTTCCGACTTTTTTTTCAATCTCAAGATCCCAGAGCACAATCTGGTCGTTTAATTAACAAAAACACTATATAGAACATTAAAAAAACAGCAGAGAAAAAAATCTTTCCATTTTCGTTAATTATTTAATATTTACAATCGAGCACTGACCCGACCACTATTGCTTAGGCAATTAGTACCTACTAATCACAGTATCGGGAAATTCTTGGAATAAAATCGGTAAATTATTTTAAGTGGCAGATGTTTCTTCAAATTCTGCCTTTCGACTGAGAATTAATTTTCAACAAAGGGCACATTTTCTAATTTTCAACTAACTGCAACAACCTCATATTTCTGATCTACCTCACAGCACCTTAATTCAAATCCTTCTTTCAAATTCCATGTTTATATTTATACTTAAATCTATTTTTATCAAAGAATTGCTTTAAGTTAAAGAAATTCTTTAATCATAATTATCACATATTAAAAAGTAAATTTTTGTCATACTTGAGAGTCTCAAAGCACAACTGCAGGGAATATAAAAGATGGTTCGTGAAGTTTTAACGATTCTACTTTTGGTTCCCTCTGTGAAGACAATTCCCAGCCGCAAAATAATAAATAATTAACTAGCTGTGCGTATGTCGTTCGTTAATTATTAATCTTTCAATAATAATTTTACAAGTTGACCTAAGCTAACTTTTAAGCTTAATACATATCATCTGCACATTTTTTTAAATTTGTTTGTACTATTAAATAACCTAGCTTTAATGCAAAATCGATAACGAGATAATCATGTTAATAATATTAATAATTACAGTGACAATAATACAAGTAATCGACAATTTATATAAAAATCGCAATATATTAATATTGAATCGTCAGCTCACCACTCTCACTTGATTTAGACATCTAATAGTTTGATTTTCTTTCTTAATACAATTCGTTAATTGTCAATCCCTCACTTTCGTATCGAATATTTATTCTTCGCCACAAGCGCACTCTTCCGCACAATAAGCAATTCCACTCAAAAAATCCATTCGACTCAAATCTCCGGTTTTTTTTTAAATTCAGCCCTTAAAATTATTTAGATAATGGTACACGACAGATTTTATATTGTTAAATTTACATCAGTAATTAAAAAAATTTGAGAATTATTATTTAAGGGACATTTGTAAAATTCAGCACTCGAGATTATTCTAAAATGTTCCATCTCTCTTTTTATACAAATTGTGCCTTAATCTTGTTCCATGTTTTCAAAATTACTCCATATTGTGAATACGGGTAATAAATAGGTAACAGAAAATTTTTAAGCTCAAAAAACCAGAGCGATAAGCTCTCTTTCGTTTTTAATTATTTTTAGTAGTTCCAGAGATATTTAATGTTAAATTTGACCAATTGCGCGTAACGTACAAGAGAATGCGAAGCAAAAAGTGGGGAGAGACTCCACTGGGAGTCGCGCGCAATCGACAAGACAATCCTGAGCAAGGAGTGGGGATGAGAATGGACTCTGCACTAGGGAATCCCTTTCAGCTTCCGATTCTTTTGTAGCTCGCGTGCTATTGGTCAATTTTGAAGCTTAATAACTCGAAAGGAATTGAAAATAACAAAAAAATGTAAGAGATACTTTCTTTACAGTTTTATTAATTTAATACTTTTCTGCAAACGGAAACACATTCTTGAATAATTAAATCGTCATGAATTTAAGGAACTGGGAAATAATAAAATTGTATAAAATTTTGAAAATATAAATGAAAATCAGTAGTGGGAGATATTTTTTGTTTTGGTGTGAATCTAGAACACAAAAAATCGTAATTAATGTTCGGACCGTTCTTACATTAATGACATTTAAGTCATTTAGACTTCGTTACTGCTTCTCTTTTTTGACGTAAAGTTGGATTTTACTCTCTTACTGAATTCGTGTTTTTCCTTCCATTCTTAGAATAAGTAGGCCTCAGTGTATAAAATTAGGCTCAACATGCGATTTCAGAGAACAGGATTTCCGTCGAAGACGTGATGTTTAAGAAATACTGGTATCAATAAGGGATTGATAAATTTGATATATAATTTTATATACATGAAATATCAATTCCGAATTATAGTTTAATTAAAAATTAGTTTGGAATTACTTTTATGTAATGAAAATTGAGTGAAAGGAAGAAATCTCAGGGAAGAAATGAGACTTTAAATATAGTAATAAAAGTTGATGTTATGAGGATGATGGGAAGAATGTTAAGAAAGACTTTTTGAGAGAGACAGGAGGCGGTTAGAGCAATCACATAAGCCCTTTCTTCAGTATCACATATTAATTAATCACTATACATTATCGTATTTCATTAACGACAATACGAAAGTGCAGCGGAGACCCTAAAACTAATTTTCTTTACATATCTCTTTAAATTCTGTTAATTTTAAGTTCACAGTACAAAATACAACATACCCCCTTAATACACGTACATAAGTTCGACGAATCGCACGTGTAACAAATTGCGTTACCGCATACGTTTCTATTATTCACAATTATACAAACAGTTAATGTTTAATTTACACACAGCGAGGTACAGAATTTTCAAAAAGTCGATCAATCTCGCCTTCTTTCCGCTTTTACCTACTCCTTTTCGTTAACAGTTAATAAATAATCATTATTTTAATTTGTTGATTTGCAGAAAAGAAATTGTTACCTATTTTTTGTAATTCGAAAATGACAAACGTTCCTAACAATAAAAAAAAGCATAAGACAATGAAAGTAGTACTTTAAATCTCCGCTAGAGGAGCCACCAAACACGAAATAACCTCTCGAGAGTTACAAAGCGTCTCACCAGGTGGCGCATTAGCAAAGATCCCAATTGAATATGCAATAGTTTTATGTTTGGTGATTAAATATTGATTGATTCATTTGTTAATAAATATTAAGAATAATTAAATATTGTTAATAAATATTTATTCGTAAATTCCGATTAAAAAAGGAATATTGCTTTGGACCGTTAAGGAACGAGGTTTGATTTCTTCTCTGAAATCGAAATTTAACTTTATTGAAAGCAGTTATTAAAGGAATAAATCTGGGGTTTAATGTTAGGTTAAATTTTAATTAAAGGTGAAGAAACACTGTATAAGATCCCTTAAAGTTTTATGCTTCACTTTATCAATTAATTTGCCTAAGCTGCATTCTTTCTCAATCATACCAGTACACACAAGAAGGAACGCGTATTTAAATCCCCATTGTTGCTATTCCATAATAGCTAGAACATAGATCGTTTTTGCAAGCGAGTATAAAATTCCTAAAAACCCTATTCTACTGTGAATCGTGTCGGTGACGTAGTGACTATAAGACTGACTTTTGGTTTTACGCATTCAATTACTTTCATTGAAAAACTTATCGCGAATACAATTTTACAAAAATTTCGTTTCTAACATAATTAAGTAATAATAGATATTTTCAAATATTAAGAAACCTAAATTGAAAATTGTTTTCTTAATTTTTGCATATTTAGTATTTTGCGAAATTCAGAAAATAAAAAATAGTGTTTTTTTAATCTTTATTATTAAGAAATTTGTCAAAATCAAGTTTTTAAATTTTGTAAAATTCGTTAATTTATTGCAGGAATTAAAAATTTGTGAACAATGTAATTCGCTTTTTAAGAATGTTTTTTTTTCAATGAAATTGATTTCGTATTCTCTTTCCTAGGCCTGGAAGTTTAAGATTCGATATTAGTCAGTCCATCGATCGTGTCTTCTGAAATTTAACGGAGTGCATTTTATAAATTTTGTTTTTTCTCATATTTCTATTTTTTTATCAAGATGTCCTGCTCTCTTCCTGGACAAAGGAATTGGTAAATTATTTTTTATTCTTTATTCATAACATAATTAGAAAATTAAAAAAGTAAAAATAAACTAAAAGTGAGATAAAAAAATGAACAGAATAAAATTAAGAACAAAAACAAAGAAAAATTGGAAATTAAGTTAGAAATTAGAAAGAACAAAAAGATAAAAGCAATGTAATAACGAATTGAATAAATAATAAATCATGGAAGCATGGAACGAAAGGAAAATAAACAATAAAACGAAACAATTAGCATTTTAAACGAAAAATAATTTAAAATTCAAAGAAACTTTGAATCGAAAAGTAAAAAAGTTTAAATAAATAAAAACATGAATTTGAAAAATGGATTGAAGTGAATATATTTTGTCCAGAAAGATGAAAAAATACTTCTATTTTTTGATACAGAAGTTTTTTGTTACTAGGCGTATGTAAAAATAAATCGATTTCCTTAATACTAGTAGATTTAGTGATTTTTTTTGGATTTTTCATTTATAGAAAAGGAGTCACACGGACGTTTATAAATGGTCCTCGAAAAAATGAAAAATAATGTAAAATGTTTTTTCTTTCAATCTTTTAACACTTCAGACCCTGTAATTTTTCAGATTATTCTATACTTCTTTATTAAAAGAATTATCAATATTTTTTTAATTTTCTTTTAGCTTTTCTCAATTACGTACTAAAAACGCAATTAATCTTTTAATATAAGAAAGTAGTCTAAAACTGAAAATCGATCTTTTAAAAGTATGAACAATTATAATTCTAAAAACCTTTTTTGTGAGAAGGCAATAATTCATCAAGAAAAAAATGTTGGTCAGAAGAACCAAACGTACGACTCTTATCACAGAAGACAGACGTCTTACCACTGAGCCACCGTCTTGCTTCCAATTTATCATTATTTTCCGGGAAAAAAGCCAATTTTTTAAATGAAAGTTTGAAAAAACATACCTAATAACTGGATTTTATTTAGTAGAATGATATTTGACGTAACTAAAAATGTTTTAATGCTCATAATTTTATTAAAAAATGATATAATATTAATTTTAAGTTTAGGTTTTAAATCACAAATTTTCATTTTTATATTTATGTTAAAGATTCCTAATTTTTGTGAGCTGAAAAAAGTTGTGGTTAGTCAGAAAACTGTTTCTCGCTTTTTTCTTTTATGTTTTGCTTGAGAATAAACCTGATTCTGAAACATTTTTAAAAAATTGCAATTAAGATTGCAATTTTAATTGCAAATTGTATTTAAAGTCAAAGATGAAAACAACTAAGAATAAAGAAACTACTTTAAGGTCAAAATTTTCTAATACAAATCAACTGTGACGGTTAATAATAATACTATATCACAGAAATAAATAAAGAGACAAAAATAATACAAGCACATTTAATTGAATTGACAATTAATGAACGCTCTGATAATTCAGCTGCCAAAAAAAGTCGAGAATATAACGAGGACGATTCATTTTCAGTCTCGTGATAATTAGACAATTAAATAGAACATATCTTTTCATGATGAACATCCTGATAAAAGAGAAATTGATTTGGCGAACCGTGAATCGATCGAAAGCACCTTCAAGGTGTCGTAGTGGTCATTTTATAGGGGCGAAGTTTTCTATAATAATTATGGAATATATGAACGAATATATTTTGAATGTATTTATAAATTGAATGTATTTATAAATCGAATGTATTTATAAATCGAATGTATTTATAAGTCTAGGTACCAAAAATGATTGGTGAATCTGCAGCAGAGACACGGGAAGGACGGACGCCTCTTAATAAATTGCGCCCTTAATTCACGTTTTATTTTACTCGTTGCATGATTTTTACAAGTCTTTAAATGCCAAAGGTCACTTTTTAAAAATATATGTATCTCCTGTTTTTTTAAATGCCTCCTTTTTCTTTCTTATCTTAGACACTGCTTTTTATCTCCCTTTCTCTCGCTTTTTTAGTTTACTCACTTTTTCTCAGTTTCACTCAGTTTTATTCAGCTTTTACTCACGTTTATTCACTTTGTTTACTCGCTTTTATTTATCCACTTTATATTTATCACCACTTTATTTCCTCATTCTCATTTCAGCTAATTCTCACTCTCTCAGTGTCTTCCATTCAATCTCTCTTTTTTTCTTTCTCTCTTCTCTCTCTCTCTTTCTTTCTTTCTTTCTTTCTTTCTATCTCTCTCTCTCTTTTTTTCTTGTTAATCTTACCTCACAGAAATGTCGTATCATTTTTAGTACTTTTAATCTTAAAAGTACTTTTAAAGTTAATTTTTAAAATTATTTTTCCTTTGCTATCGAGGACTTCTCCTAAAAATAATATCAGTTTTATCAGTTCAGTTGTAGTGGTTTAAAATGTCAGCAATACAAGGTGCGCAGATCCATGATCGATTATAAAAAGTGGAAACTTAAAAAAGGTAAAAATTGAAGGGAAGGAAGAAATAATAAATTGTAAGAAATAATAAATTCTGGTTGAAAATAAAATTTATTTGAAAACTTTTCGACTTCAGACATTTAAAAACAATAAAAATAATAATAATATAATAATAATAATAAAATAACATCTCTCGATATTACATAAAGAGAAAACGAAAATATCAGACGCGATTTTTTTAACGATCCGTCGCCTTGTATTACGATTCGATAATTAATACTTTTTCGTAACGTGGATAATTGTTTTTTTAATCTCGTTTTCTACGTCGTAATTTCAAACGTTGCTTCGAATTTAATGATACATATTATATATAATATATATATATTTTGTTTTTATATTTATATTTATACCTAATTATATAGCGGAGTGATAAACCACGCTGACGCACAGTTCTCATTAAGGGATTTTCACAGTTTTCCCTTAAGCCTCATTCATTCGTCATTTAGGACTGAAAATTGCTCTCGATTCTGTACAACGCAAACAACAAATGGTACATTCATGCGCTTCGTACTGTTTTTTTTTATTTTTACACAAAGCTACCTTCTAGTGTGAATGTGTCTCGTAAATGTTCGTATATTAGTTTGCTCACGTGTTTTTTTTTTATTTGCGCGTATATTAAATATTACATTCGTTAGCTTTACAATTACTATACAACATGACTGAAAATATCTTAGACGACGTCGGATGCAATTATGGGTTTTAAACTCCCTTCAAGACTCGGGACGCTTTACAATAATAAATTTTATTTTTGGCTTGCTATTCATTCCCCTTTTCATCGTGCGCGAGCCTTGCAAAAAACCGTTCACTTCCTTAATAGTTTTTCAAATTTCATTTTTATATCCTTTTTTTTAACTTTAGTGTCAATTCATCATTTTTAATTCTGATTATCTTCATTTTATTTTGTTAACATTTTTAAAATTTATCACTTTTTAATCAACTTTATGATTTTTAATTGTTTAAACTTTTCTTTGCTAACATTCAATTTAGGAATTTTTTATTAACATTTTTTTTTATTTATTTCGTTGGTGAAATAAAGTTGGAGTACAAAAGAAACGTTTCTTTATTTTAAAAAGACAGTAAAAACAAACTATTATATATCTTCAGTTTTGTTGAAATCTTACAAGACTTCTAAACTTTCAACAATTCTCTTCGTATTTTTCAAGACTTTAAAATCTTTCTCCAACATTTTCATTTTTCAAATAAGTACTCTAAGGTTCTATTTTATTTGCTCTGATTCTTATCTTTTCTCCAAACATCATTTTTCAAATGTTAGATGTAGTTAATAAAAAACAATTGAATTTCACAAATCGATTTCCTTGTAAATTATTCATTCGTGAATAATTTATTAATTTATTTAATTATTATTGAATTGATTAATTTATTTAATTGTTATTGAATTTATTAATTTATTTAATTATTATTGAATTTATTAATTTATTTAATTATTATTGAATTTATTAATTTATTGAACTATTATTGAATTTATATAATCACAAATTTGTGATTTTATAAATCGGTACTAATTTCACAAAAATGTATTATTTACAAACAAATAAAGAAATGATAAAAAAGACAAATTGTTTTTTTTCTTATAGAATATCCATAAATAAAATAAAAATTTTAAGACGATGTAAAAGTTTCTCGAGATTATAAATGAAACTAGAAACGAGACCTGAAAAACTATTCGTCGCGGTCTTTTTCATAAAGTTCTTAGGTACTTATCGTAACTATTTTTTAATTGTTTCCGTCGATCTAGATTTATCCGTCTATCTAACTTCTGTCTAGCTATCTATCTATCTATTTATCAGGCTAATTAAATTCTAGCTACACTACATTTAATTACAATTGGTTATTTTTAAAAACAATGCGTTCCTCTCTTTCTCGCGCTCACATTTATACATTCTCTCTCTCTCTCTCTCTCTCTCTCGTACATATATAATATCTACAAATTTGCGAATCTCCCGAAATGTTCATGAAACTATAATTTCTAATAGAAAAAAATGACCAATCACAGGACTATGGGCCAATTAAAATAAATCTCAATTCCATTCATTTAAAAACCCATTAACAGAATTTTGTCCATTAAAATCCAGTAACTGAACATTCAGCAACTGAATTATTTTCTTTAAAGTTTTTTAACTGAATTCTTTACTTTAAAATTTTGCAAGTGAATTAATTTTCTTCAAATTTTGTAACTGAGCCTTTTCCTTCAAATTTTGTAACTGATTCTTTTCCTTCAAATTTTGTAACTGAATTTTGTTCCTTCAATTTCAGCCACTGAATTTTATTTCTAAAAACCCAGTAAATGAATTTCATTCACTGAAATTAGCATCTTTTGTTATTAGATTCAGTTTAAAATTTAGTTTCTTTTATTATTCGATTCCATTTAAAATTTTACTTCTTTTGCTATTAGATTTCGTTTAAAATTTCTTCTTTTACTATTAGATTCCGTATTGAATAAATATTTTCAAAAACTTGAAATGGAAAGGAATGTGAACATTTTTTCGTGAACATTTCGAGAGCAGTCGCGACATCAATGATCTCAATATGGCTATCAAAAGACGTCTGGCTTAAATTTTTCTCTCCTAGAAATGTAAATACTATCAGTAATAAATCGTGAACATGGTAACAAAGAATGAAACACTGATAAAAAGAAAGATTGCACGATATAAAAACGTAGAATGTTCGCTCTTTTGAACTCACTCGTTCTTGTTTTTTTGTTTTCATTTTTCATATTTCACACACGCAATCGTATAAACGTGTAGACAAATTCATGAGGATCGCATAGAGGCTATCATAAAAATTGTGAATTAGACGCGTTCCGCTGGCACGATCTCTTTTTTTTTATTTTTTTAAATAGGTACGTATGGATTATGTTCTACGTGTATCAATTATTTTATTTGGCCACTGAACATTAAAAATTTAGTTTTATCTTTCGTTTCGTTTCTCGCTTCAGGTAAAGGTTAGTCTTCTTAACATGTTAGTTTTGATGAATGCGCATTAAAGCGCAACACTAGACTCTATTTTATTACATTCTCTCTGTTTTTCTCTCACGGCATACAATCTCATATGTATTTTTTTTAGCTCGCTCTCTTTCACTCTCTTTCTCTCTTTTGCTCACTTTCTCGCTTTTTTTACTATCTATTTTTCTCTCTTGTTCTCGTCGTCGCTTTTTTCCGGCCGTATCCTCTCCCAACCAATGATTCGATCGATCTATCGGGAATTGCAAGTTACTGGTGATTCAATGAAATGGAAAGACTCGCGATTACGTTAACTGGCCCCATTTCGTTTTGTGTCTTTCTCGTTATCGAACTATCTTTTTCTCAGTTTTATCTCTCGCTCTTACTTCTTTCTTCCCTCGACTCAATCTCTAATTTGTTCATTACATTTTTTTCAGCAACTGCTATTTTTCTCTTTATCAACCTTGAATCTCCCCCAGACGCCAAATGCTCCATTATGATAAATTATTTTTCCAAGAAGTTGACAAAACTTTGAATTTAATTACTTGTTTGCTATCAGTGTTGTTTTAGCTGCTATTATTGTAATTGTTGCAGTAATTATAATTATTGCAATTATTTACTACTGTCATAACTATAATTGTTCGAATTATTTAACAGTGTCGTAACTATAATTATTATACAATTATTGATATTACTAACATAATTATGATTGTTACAATTGTCACAATCTTGATTTAGATTTCCTAGCCAGTTTGAGTGTTTTGAATTTTCCTTTTTATTTTCAGTTCGAATAAGGAATATGTGAACTAACATTTATATTGCAATTCAAGCAGTATTTGAGAAGGGAATTTTTTTAATGAAACTGAGATGAAAGAATTAAATACTGCTGAAATAATGTATGTAGAAATTACAATAATTTATTAAATTATTCAATTACATTATATTAATTGTTCGTTTAATTACTGATTTGTTAGTTGAAAGGTAATATGAAAATGCATTTAATTGTAATAAAATCACGAAATAAATTGTGAAATCTAACACAATTTATTGCAAATAATACACTAACGTTTACTTCACATTTTAATTTGTACTATAAAGCACTAAATGAAAAACTAGATAAAAAAATAATATTCTGAAAATTGACAAATTAGACAAAATATACATAAAAAGTATAATTAAATACCAATAATAAAAGTCTCATCAAGAATACTAAAAAGGTACAAAGCATTTTTTGTACAACTTCAAACTTAATCACTAAATATAAATTGAAAAACTTATTTTAAAATAAAATATTTTAACAAAATTTTAAAAAAGAAAATGTATTCGAAAAATACTTTTAGAAATTAAAAATAAAACAAAATTTTTAAATATAATTTTCAACTTTAATTTCAATAAATTATGCACAACTTCGTCATAATGGAAACAATTCACAAAATCAAATATTTAAATGTAAATGAAATTCTACTTTTATATCAAACGATAAAAGTTTCAATAATAAAAAAAAATTGCAATACTTTATTATAAAAAAAGTACTTCTATTTTTTTGGTAATTCTAGATTAATTCTAGTAAGACTATATTAAAAGTTATACTAATTATTCTAATAGAAAGTTTCTTAAAATATATACACAACTTGTTAGAAATATATAAAAAATAATTTCTTACTCAACAAAGGTGAAAAAATTAAAGTATATCACTTTTATAAACATCTGTAAAAATATAATACAAACTTTAAAAGTAAATCTTTACCCGAAAGTATAGTTATCTATTTCATTCTATGACTACTTTTTAATTTTTAATTTAATTTTAGTTAAAAAGGAATTGATTTTTAAAAAATAAACAAAATTCAATTAATTAAACAATCATTAAGTAATCGTCGAAACAAAAGCATCGTGATTTGATTGTTTTCAGTCAATCATTTAATGTATAATTTGTATTAATTATTACATCATTTAATTCATAAAATGCAGCAATTGAAATACTTTGACCAACCGGCAGTTCAGTTATTTAAATTCAATTAATATTCAATACATTTAATTGTTTATAAACAAAATGAGAAATAATTATAAATATTTAAAAATTATATATTTCGAATTCAAAATAATCTCTCTTTTCCTTAACAATTCATTTTTTTCATACTTTCCATCAATGCACAAATGTTTTAAAAAATAACATTAAACAAAAAATAGACTAAAAACAATAAGGATTAAAATGGAAAAGAAAAAAGAACTAATCGACATTAGACAAATAAAAGAATGCCAAACGTTTTCAATATAAAATAAAATAATAATAATTAAGGAAAAGAATAAAGAGGATATTTCTTATCTGAGAAATTCCGATAATTCTGCACGCAAGGAAGAACAATTTTTTCATCATAAGATAAACTTAAAGCTCGATAAAGTTTAATAATAATTTCAAATTTAATCAGAGCATACTGTTTATCGTTATTTAATTAAAATACTAAAATAAACTTAAAGAAGTACAAGTTTCGAGAAACCTTTTAAACTTGCATAAAATTATTAATCAAGTCCAAACAATTAAGATAACACTGGACTTGATTTACAATTTTTAAATTCTATTAAACATTAAAACATGATTTCCAAGCTTCTAAAACAATGTGAAATTTGATTAAAAAGTTAGAAAACTCGTTTAACAATTAAAAATTGGTTCAAATATATAAAGAGAAATAAAAACATGTTTAAACAATGAAAATCAAACACAAATTTAAATACAGAGAAATTAATTTTTAAATTCTACTTTAATTACACTAATTTTTTTTAATAAAAATGCATTAGCTTCACAACAAATAATTAAATTTATCAAATTCTTGGAAAATACAAGAAAAAACGGCAACAAAATAAATAAATCTGAGTGTCCCAACTTTTGTAAAATGGTGTTTGAAAACAGATATTTATGTAAATGGAAAAATTCGTAAAAGCAATGATTTGCAATTGTTTACAAAATCATAATTAATTTAAAATCTATTTGAAGAATTTGAAATTGCAAAAAAATTGAAAAAGGTGTTTTAGCATTTTTAAAACTTGTTTAAAAATGGACGAAAAATGGCCGAAAAAAGACGATTTCAAGTAGTGCCTATTAAAAGGGATACAAGAAGGTGTTTATGAGAAGGCATAAAAGCAGCTTCCAAAGTTGATGAAGGTAAATTTTGTTTTGTAAATGTCGTGAATCAAATTGGAAAGTTCGTTAGAGCGAGAGTCATAATAAAGTCGCGAAAATGTCCCCGCGATATAAACGCAACATGATTACAACACGGATGACAAGCGCTCGGGCTAAACTTTGCTACGCTGGAAACTAGTTAAAATCACACTTTCCGTTGCCCTGCCTTCCCAATTCCCATTGTCGCAAGACGGATCAAATTAAACATTTGTTAGCCGATAAGCGCGAAGGCTGCCGCAACTTTCTCGTGTCATCAAAACAAGTTTGCCCGAGTTACACGCCTACAAATTAACAGAAATTCTTAAGAAATGATTTGGCACCCGAGGCTGTGATTGTTCTATTGTCCTAGATAAAAATAATCTTTATTTAATATTTCCCTCAGTCCCTTTCACAATAGCGACGAAGAGAGACGCGAACCTGCCACGCTGTCACGAGACAGTCGAAAATCAATTTCTGGGTTTTCGTGGCCAAGGTCCAACAAAATTTGTCGTCCGTCTGTCCGTTCTGTTTCAGCCTTGTGTCATTTGTTATCTGGCAACTGTTGCCTAGCAACGACTGCTTAGTAGCCGTTGCCTAGCAGCCGTCACCTAGCAACCGTTGCCTCGCTACTGTCGCCTAACAACCATCTCTTAGCAACTGTTGTCTCGCTGTTGTCGCCTACCAACCGTTGCCTAGCAGCAGTCACCTGGCAACCATTACCTAGCAACAGTACCGTCGCCTAGGCAACCGTTGCCTAGCAGCAATCACCTAGCAACACCGTCGCCTAGCAACAGTCGCATAACAGCTGTTACCTAGCAACTATTGTCCTGTTACGTCACCTTTCAAGTAGCCACGAAACCCTCGACTGGAGGCGTTACGCACCGTTTCGTACTGATTTTCAGAGAAAAGTGTTTGTTTAAAAATTATTCGTTTAGTTAGAAAACCAATTACGTAAAGTCGACAACGCATTGTACAAAATCTACAGTTTAAATTGAACCTTTTAATACATTTTTCCCAATCTTATAAACATTGTTCGTTTTTCATGCAATCTTATTGCTAATGCTAATTTCGATTAACACTTTGATGCCCACTCATTTATATACACAAACACGTAGTAAAACTACAAACATTTATAACAATGCAAATATAAAACGACAGTAAATTTTTTTCTCTTTAAAAAGAATATTGCATGAAGTCTTAATTAACAAATGTCCAATTTTTTCTAATCGTGATTAAAAAGATTGAAACCTTGGCGCATCGGCTCTTCAAAAATGGACAAGAATCTTCATGGATTTTCTTGCGGGAAAATATTTTGCGATTGTAAATTGATGATTGGCAGTGACTGAGCGTCGATTTCGTCAAAGATAAATTTCTACTGGAAGTTGAAATAACATTTTTGTTTAATGTGCCCTTTACAACCCAAGCCCTTTTTAACCCAAGATTTTAATTTTCATGCTTGATTATTAAATCAATTTTCAACGCAAAATACACGCAGCTTCAAGTAGAGGAGACCTCTTGTTCAGGATTTCAATTATAATCGTAAGGACTTTCCTCTTCAACAAACTTTCCCTCAAAACCTAAATTCCAAACTGAAAATCAGTTTAGCAATAAATTATCACTTTAATAAATATAATTACTATTCTTCAATTAATTCAATAAATCTTCTTTACTTCAATTAATTTTAAAATATTTTCAAATCTATTATGCCAAATTTATTATTTACAATTAATAATTATAACCAATAATTTTTATTCACTGGTTCTTCAGTTCTTTTAAAAAATTTAATGAATGGTGGATTGAATTTTTCTCCCTGTTTATCACTTTAGATTTTAGGGTATGATTTGAAGAGAAAAATGACCTTTTAGATTTTAATTCGCTTTTGAGATCTGTTCCGATTGGGATTGAATTTTGCAGATGCAATATTCAACAACAATCTGAATGGCGGAGAAATTGCTCCAGTTTCTGAAACCTGAACTAAAGGTCTTTCATAATTAAGACATTAATTAAAGATACGAAGCTGATCGACGCAATTTCCTCTCGAGGATCTCAGGATCTTCTGAGGTTACGTCACCTATGGCACTTGCCTACAGAAAAAGCGACCAATTTATGGCAGAAATGAAATTGATCAGCTTTGAGAAAAGATCCTTTTACACAAAATCAAAAATTGCGAATTCCAATTTTAGACGTTAACAGAAACACATGATGCTCAGGATAAATCTGATTTTTAAAATGTTTGCCAATGCAATTACAATTTAAATTTGATATTCGAAACGAATCTAGAAACGTTTTTAAAATTTGTATATATTCAGAATTGAAAGTTTTCAAATTGTGTTCGAATTTAATTTGTCAACTAAATTCGAGTTTTTATTAATTTGTTGACATTGTTTTAAAAAGTTGAAATATAAATATTTTTCAAAATGAACTTTGTAATCATGGTTCTTTTTACCATCACGAACATCAAATTTCTAGTTTATCTCGATTTTAAGAAAGAATCTCAACTTTCAAAACTATAATACTTATCAAGAGATCATTGTTTTAGAAATTCTTAAAAAAATTTGCTACAAAATTTGTTAAGCTACTGTAAAAAATAATTTCCTGGGAATTTATGGTGCTTCACGTAGAGAATTCCTGGCAGTTTTTTCTTTTCTGAACATTTTGAGGATTTATTTTTTAAGTAATAGACAATAAATGTTTAGAAATTAATTATCTAGCAAACGTATTGTAACAGTGTTATTACGAATATCAGAATACAATTTTACTTGTTTAATATTTAATTTCCACAGAAATTAATTCAATTTATTTAATTCAATTTATTTAACTCAATTAATTTAATTTTTTAGAGACATTTAATTTCGTACAGAAATTTAATTTCTAACAAAAATTTAATCTTTTACAGAAGTAATGAGTTTTTATGAAAATATAAAATTCTATGTTATTCTATTTATCCGTTTAACAGAAATTGATCTAAAATGAAAAGTTCACATTTAATTAAAATTGCAATTACAATTTAAATGAACTCTTTAGTTTAATCATCAGTAGAAATTAAATTTCTTTGATAGCAACAACGTCTTTTTTCAGATAAAATAATTCCATTAAGTATTTCTTAGCATTAAAGATTGTTTGAATAAAATAGAAAAATTTGATGTGTTCTACATAAGAAATTGAAAATACTTATCTGGAAGAGAAAATGGTTTAAAAAATTGTAAATGTTGCTGAAAACTGCGAGGAATTGTCAAGGATCTTACATTATCACGACGATAAATGACACTTAGTTTCCAGATTAAAACTAATTGTGCGGAACACGACGATCGACTAACGACGCTTCATACGTCTTGAGAATAATGGCGGGTGGTATCGGTAAGAAGAGAACAGCGATGACAAGGACGAGGAAGATCGATAAAGTTGGACAGTACAGCGTGCATTGCTCATTACACACTATCACATTTGGAGGTTTATGGCTCCGGGTCCAGGCGAGAGGCAGTATTTTCCGTGAAATGGTTAGGCGATCAAGCGTAGCTTAATCACTAAACGGAAGTAGTGTGCATTCGGAGGATCCAGTGATCTATCGATCAGGAACGATTCGAGTTGATCTCAAATCACGCAACTCGACCGTGTTGAGCGGGACAGGTCATTTAATCCAATCAGATTGCAACAATGACCACGTCCTTCCACGATCTTCTTGCCCCATCAAAATCACGTTGCCGGGACTCCTTTCTCGCAGGCTCCAAGAGATTTTAAAAAATCACCAGATTAAACGTGTCTTTTCATATGTAGCGCTAAATGATCACTACGTGAAAAGCAGCGATCGCAGTGTCTACATTTGAATGGTTTTGCGCCAGTGTGTTTGCGATAATGACGTGTCAGCTCATCTGAACGAGCGAATCGCCACTCGCAACCCTCCCAGCTGCATTTGTATGGCTTCTCCCCTGAAACAAAAAAACATAATCATTATTTTTTGCAAATTTAGTGCAACTTTGATTCAATACGCTTGGCCGTTTACCCAGAAGTGCGTATTAAACCGAAGTCCGCACTTGTAAATTGTTAAAAAAGGACATTAGTTTGGATAGACTGAAATAGAAAGTTCAGTGTCACTGAACCCGAATCGAGTTCGGGAAACTCGATGGTAAAAAGCTGATCGAAAATAACCTAACTGTAGAAACCGAAATAACTTGACTGTAAAAACAAACATTTAGACGTCCTAATTTAAAAATCAGCTACAAAAATTATACTACAAATGATGATTTCCATCGAAATTGTTCGATCGGTGAACCGATGGAGATCACCGAACCATAAGAGATGATCTTTTATCTTTTGAAAATCCTTCTCTGGAATTTCCCGAAGTGTGATGCACTTTATAATGAGCTTATTCATTTTATATGGAGAGAGAAAAGAAACACTCATGAAAGATTAATTGATCATTGTAATCCGTTACAAAATTGTTTGTGCAAATGTAAAAATTGTTCGCAGAAACGTAAAATTTGTTTGTGTTGGTGAATTTGAGGGTTTATTTAAGCGAAGCTAAGCGTGAGAGGGTAATGGAGAGAAGAAAGTGAGAAGCGTCTAATAATCGTATAAAGTGAGGAGCGATATCTTCACATGTCGACATTAAGGCAATGCACAAGCCACATTTCTCGGATCTGCGCGTTGGCGTATTATTAAGCCGTAAATAACCCATTCGAGCAATATGGAAGGCAGGTCGACGTTGATGAGGCCACGGTGGAGGAGAGAGACAATGCGGGGTCACCACCTGTGGCGCGATGTTACTGAGCTTAACAAGCTGAGAGAGTTTGCAGTTGTGTAGCAAGGCATGGGTGATTCACCAGTGATAGAGGTCGTATCGCCCACCGACCTCGCAATAACAAATGTGGTCAGTCTCCAACCCTCTTTCCCAATCCCCCTACTCACTCCCCAGATTTCCAGGAACCAAAACCTTTTCTGCACCCTCACTCCGCTTCGTAGGAAATTCTACTTCCCCAACCTTCCATTAGCTTTTTTCCTTTCTGCGTATTCTTCAAATTACCGCTTGTTCCACTGATAATAATGTGCCTCATAAATTATTATTTATGGGATTTTTTCACAGGATACAGATGTTGTTAATAGAGGTACTCGTAAAAGGATTTTCCCGCAAATTGTCAGGGCTTTCTTGCGACTGCAACTGTTTCACTACTCTGCTGATTGACAATTTTATATCAGCCAAATCTTCATCAGCCAAATCTTCATCAGCTAAATCTTCATCAGCTTGTAATGGTTAAAGAAGCATTAATCCATAGTTAACAAAGTCACTCTTATTCCAATTTTTGTATGAAATTATTCATATTTATAATGTGGAAAGTCATCTAACCCAACTGTACTAGATTCTTCAAACTGTGGAGAAAAATATTTTCCTGGTTACCGTCGATAATTTGTCAAACGTCGAAACAATTTGTCGATTTGCCTTTGAAGAAATGGATGTCGAACAGAATCGACTGGGAAGAAAGAAGAGTGACAATAAATTTGTAGGGAAATTCGTCTCCGCCAACCTGGCCTATTAAGATCCGATGTTCAGGTGAGGGTGGAAGACGATCCTTTTCGTTGTGCGAGCGTTGACAGAGAAAATTTATGCAGCACTTTGTTCAAGCAGAAGTTGTCTCATGCGAGAGAGTCCAAAAGACTAAACAAAACAGGCAACCCGTTCCTTTTTCTTCAGGAGGTATTCCTCGCGGTGACGGCGACAAATCCGACCCGGACGTGGCAACGCATATCCAAATCCACCCCAGTCGACATTCCAAGCACGCGACTTTCCGGAAAATACGGTACACGTTCCTTCTTCCACTTCAGCATCTCTCCGCCCGTCCCTCCTCTTGCTATTCCAGAACCATGAGAGAGAAATGGCGCTAGGGTAACGTGTGTCCTTCTGTGAGGTACGTATTACAGAACCGCGATACAGAGGGCGGGAAGAAACTCGCGACAGTGACGAACATCCAAAAGGGCGAAGGCTGACATAGACGGAAGAAAATTTATTTAGCACTCGAGATGTGAGATCTCCTGGCACAAATGAGACGAAAAAGGGATCTAAAGATGCGCCTTTTGAAATTAGAAACATGTGCTAAAGAGACTTCTAGGGAAGATTTAATTTATCTGGGATTTTTTATTTTTCTAAACGTATTATAGGATTACATTTTAATTAATTATTCATAATTAAGATTAATATATAAGATTAATTAATTTTTAATTGCCTTTTTAAATTGTATAAAAATACTTGTCTTACAAGAGAATGTCTGTTTCTATGTTTCAGATCGTTTGGGTTTTTCCAAAATGTTTACGATTGTACCGAGACAAGGAAATGAGTCGACTACGAAGAGCTGCGATTGCCTGAAACCTGACTACACTTAAGAATCAATAGTCTCGTCACTCATAGACTAACGACTATTAAGTTCGGTTGTGATTTTTTTTAAAAAGAACGTTAAATGCTTATCCTTACCTCACTCTTTCTGTGGTTTGAATTCAATTTAATTATTGAAACAATCACACCAAGAAAGAAATGAAAAACTGCATTGAAGAATAAGATACATTTTAATTACCGACACAATCCGGCCAACATCAATTAATTAATCCAGCAATTAAGCCTAAATTTAGTTTTTCCGGCAGTAGTTTTTTTTTTATTTTTTACTGTTAGATAAATTTCATTTGCAAGGTGTCTACTAATTTTGTCCAACAAAATTCTCGGTCTCTTTTTAATTTATTTCCAGTTCATTTTCTATTGTCAAAACTGAATTATTTAAAATATAAACATAAATATTTATCTACAACGAATGATTTTTTTCCATTTTAAAATATTACGCCTATTTAACACAAATAAATTTCTGCAACTTACTTTATTCTTTATTTAAAATATATTTTAAATATATTTTACATATAAATTTGAATCTTAACGTAAATATAATTTTTTAAAACATTTTATTCATAAACAGAAAAAAGGATTTTAAGTTTTTAAAAATTTCCCGGTTTGGTAAAAAATTCCCGGTTTTCCCGAACAGTAGACAACCTGATTTGTAATGTTTAAAAAGTATATACAATTACAATTATCAATTAAATTCAAAGCGCGCATGTTCGATTATTTAATTCAGATGAGTAAATAATCTTCAGGATTTTTAGACCAAAAAAACTTATTTCAATGCACATTATGCATATGTAGAATTTCAATGAATGAAATGTGTGTTAATATTACCGTATTATTTTAAAAAACCTTTCAAAAAAATTTCGAGTAGAGCACGGAAATCCAACCAACAAAGTTTTAGCAGATAAATGTGCTTGAATAATTTTGTGATATGAAAAAGTTTAACAAAGCCGATTTAATCCGTTGTTATACAAAAATTATGGCGACTTAATTCTTAAATATTTGTTGAAATAATCCTCAATTCACCTTTATAAATAATAGTTCTTTATACATGAAAACAAAAAAACTGATGCAAATATATTAATTAATAGACATATATTTTACGATATTCGATAGAGGATATCGAATTTTTGATATTAATATGCGTTAAAATGTTTTCGATAACCAGTTTAATTATAAACAAGCAGAGAATTCGGCTTTTACCACGCTGTGCTTTGTAATTAGCTGAGGTTTAATCAGATTCACAATATTAAATTGTATAGCTCAAATCTTTTGTTGCTTTCGATTAGATTTTTTACAGTATCTTCACTCTCTACATTTTAATTAATATTGTTAATTATCGCATTTTGGCAATATGATTTGTGTTAAATATTAATTTTAAAGATCAAAGTCATGATCGGTTTAGTCGACAAATTTCAACACTAAATATGAGAGCGAGATTATTATCTCACTTACTCTCATGTATTTCTGCTTCCAGATGACCATTTCTGCTGATATCTTACTCTTAGCATTAGAAGTTGTCGTCAAATGTTGCAACTTTACTTTATTTGACGCCGCGCACATATCTGCAATTCGCATAATCATAGTCCATACAATTTCACTTGCTTCAAACTTCAACTAAATCAAACCAATCGAGTCTTGTCAATTTTTTAAGTCACCTCGTGATAATATCACAAATGCATTGCGCTATTTTTAGTTTCAGTAGTATAGCTAGTTTTAGGTTAAGCTCCCATTCCATTTTCTTGCTTAAAACACCTTGACAACCATTAGAAATTATGTTTCCATTTTTATTGGTAATAAAAATGTCTTTCTCGGCAAGTAGTTTTTGTGCAAGAATTTATTTTATAGAAACTTTTTAAAAAATATCGGGATCCTTGTAAAATGAATGTGGCAACCTTTAGGATAGAAAGTTGATTAAAAATTGTTTGGTTTGCGTGAGGTGTCAACAAGAAAAGCGAGGCTGGGAATGTGAAAAACAAGAGCAGCCTCGATAGTGGATTTTATCCGTCGACGCGATAGGTAGGAGCACCTGTATTTAAAGCCTGCATTAACGTTTGCACCCATGTTGTCACACTGGAGCTTCTATACGTATGCACTATAAAGAGGCATGTGTGCAAGTACTGGCAGATATAATACAATGTACGCTCGCTCGTCGCGCATTTTATCACCGCATAATGGCCCCCGGCGGTTCGTTGCCTGCTATGTAATAAAGCCATATTAAACAAGACGGCTTAACGCTTTAGCCCCTCCGTTCTCGGGTCTCTCATCCCTCTGCTTACATAACGACATGCGCTACGCTGGACACTGAAAAGCTTGACCACTTTCCTCGATATACACTGTCCTCTGTCCTTTCAGCCTCGAAATTCAAATAGTCTGCCAAGTTGTTTCTCTGCCTCTATAGAATTTCTAGAAACGATTCTTCATTCTGCTTCAATCCATGCCAATGGCAATAATATTTCCCACAAAAAAGGAATGGTTTTGTATCGCATGCATTATTAAAGGGATATGTATCTTTTCCCTCAGGAAAAAAGGGATTTGCTCAACTTTCTGAAGATTTATATATTCAAGCTTTGCTCTTGGCCAAATAAAAGAGGCCAACATTTTCGCCAAATGGAAAAACACGCATTTAATGGTGATAAATGAGTCGGGGATTTTAGCAAGGTTTAGATAGGTTTCGTATACATGCGAACGTTATTAAAAACTTTAATTCCTTCGTCCAGTATTAACAAATTTGGTATTTTTAACTCCAAATGAAGGGATTACATTTCCACTATCATTTTTGATATGCTAGGATAAAAATTTGCATGCATTTCAAAGTATTTCTGAATTAACAAAGCGAATGCTATGGTAGTGAAAATTAAAATGTTTTTCTAGGTCTGCGAATATTTGTATACTCACAGAAATATAAATATATAAAAATAAAGTGAATATTATTTATTGGCTTTTTATTTTTTTTTTTAAAACAGCGCTGACAATAAAGAAAGAAAACTAATTTCTCGTGTTTGAAAAATTGAAGGTAGGCGTTCGGTTGTTAGTAAATGTAGAAGGCGATTTTTCTCTGGCTGAGCTATGCAAAATGTCGAAGGGCCGAGTCTGGTATTGCGTCGATATGTCAGTCTACCTTGCAGGCAACGTGTGTGCTCGTCGTCTTTGCATTTTATTAAGTCTGTCGGCATGCAGCGATATAGCCTTCTTTCCATCATGTCAACGACCGAAGGACAACCGAAATTTACGACTAGGACTAGTCTTCAAATCTTCCATCAGACTTCAAATCCAACCCGTGTCATTTCTGATAGCAACTTCAAAAACATCTTAAATCTATTCTCGGTCGCTAACTTTGGGATACGAAAAACAATCTAAATGTTAAAAACATTTACTAAAAGCCTTGTCAATACAATTGATTTCTATTCCTTCGAAAACAGGAGCAGAATTATGAAAATGGTCGTAAAAGGTAATGAAATAAAACACGAGAATATTTTATAAATAGTCACTAAAAATGTGAAGTTATGTATCATGAATTGAAGACCTTAAAGATTAAAAATATCACTAAATCGTATTACTTGTCTGGAGAGTATTGACTCTACTCACAAGCCATAAAATTTAACGACATGGATACAAGGATCTCTCGTAACCTGACCACAGGCGCCTGCGGTATATCGAAGGACTTTGAATTTGCGGTCTTGGATAAGATAGGATAGCCATTCAATCGCACAGATGCACTTGGTTAGCGTCCGCGACTCGTAAGTACAGATTTTGCTTTTTCGAAACCATTATTTACGAATGCTGTTAGAGAAATAGTCTGAATCACCTTCAGAGAATTAAGTATTATGGCCAGCAAGCACATCCCTCGAAAGCAATGTAGCGACAAATTTTCCATCGTCCCTAGACGTTACAACTATTCATTCCTGTAAGTCGATTTTCAATGGCTCCAAAGACTAACGTCCAATCTTGTTGCTAAGCATCCTATAGGTCGTAATTCCTCTCCGTACAAGAGCCGAGCTTACAATCTTTGGCATGCATGCCATCGAGAGAACGTTCCTCTCAAAAGATGGCTCAGAAACATTTCTCTTCACTTTGATCAAACATCCTTTCAGTAATCATAAAACTTGTTAGTGAATCCTCAATTTTAATGATTTCCACAATTTTTTTATTTAATAAATTTTGCATGCGCGATTATTATGTGTTTACGTATTTATTTTAAATACGTAAATATTAAGATAAAAAGATAACTTATTTAGCATTTTTAATTATTTATTTTTGCAGAGAAAGAAGAGATGATTGAATGCGGCTTGTTTACAACCTATAAAAATCATGGCAGACATTTTCGATGAAGTTTGAGACCTGCGCAATAGAGTCGCAAAGGTTTCCAGTAAGCTGGTTCCGAATTCCACTACGGAGCGCTGTGATCGTCTGAAACTTGACTCTTGCCAAGAATAAAAGAACTCGTTACTTCTAGACTAAAGACGATTAAGTTCGGCTGTGATTTTTTTTAAAAAGATCGTTAAATGCTAATCCTTACCTCACTCTTTCTGTGGTTTGAATTCAATTTAATTATTGAAACAATCACATCAAAAAAGAAATGAAAAACTGCATTGAAGAATAAGATGTATTTTAATTACCGAGACAATCCGGCCAACACCAATTAACTGAGATTTTTTTGAATTGTGTATTTTTCGTATTTTATAGTTTAGTGTTTTTATTAAGTTTAAATATAAACCTAGAGAACATCAATGAAAATAGTATCAAGAGAGTATCAAAGAAAATAGTATCAAGAGAATATCAAAGTACATAACTTATTACACATAAATTATAGTCGATTAAGTTCGGTTGTGGTTTTTTTTAAAAAGATTGTTAAATGCTGATCCTTACCTCACTTCTTCTCTGGTTTGAATTGAATTTAATTATTGAAACAATCACACCAAGAAAAAAATGAAAAAGTACGTTGGAGAAAACTATGAAATTTAATTACCGAGGCAATCCGGTCAACATTAGTTAATTGAGATTTTTTTGAATTTTTTTACTTTCTCGTATCTTATTGTTTAGTGTTATTATTGCCGCAGTTTGAAAATGAACCGAGAGAACACCAAAGAAATATTTTGAGATTTATGCACGTACATACTATAAGCCAGAATCCGTATTTGCTAACAATATTTGCATTTGAGAATGAAAAACTGTCTGACAGAGTGAGAACGATTTCCGGACAAGAGATTTTTCAAGTACGAGGTATCGAAGGATCAAAGTCCTGTCAGGACAGCGCACAAGAACAATAGTACCGGGAATGGAATATCTGAGCGGAAAGTGCCTGTAATTGAAAATCTCTCTCCCGATATGCTGTGTGACTTCAGCGTACGTCGATATTCCCGATCCCTCCGGGAAAATGGGGAACAGGTCTTGTTCAAGAGAGCCAACATTGCATGTAACGCGATATTCAGCGTCGAATGTGAAACTTCCATTTTTATCACCTAAGTGCCTTTTATTTTGCTTTTTCCATAATATCAATATTCATATCAAAATCAACATTTTCAGATTTTGTAAAAGCTTCATTCTCGGCTTATTAAATGTATATTCGTTTTTAACAAAATATCAAATAACAAATCAACAGAGTGAAATGACAACAAATCTTTCAAGGATTTTATATAAACTATTTTCATATTTACTCTCATTTATTTAATTAAATCCTATATTAGTAATTAGGAAGCCGCAACGAATTTCTACATTACTATACTGAGCAAATATTGTTTGTCAAAATAGATAAATTGGAGGAAGACATTTCGATCAAAGATCTAGAAGCATTAGTCTAATTGACAGAAGATGGAGAAACGTATTTGGATTCTGTGAAGATAGAGAATTAATCTATACAGCTAGTTAAATGGGAATTAGATGCTTTTGAATATTGCCTTGATTACGAATGACAGCACTTAATCGGATTGCACGGATTTTGCGGAGAAACGTCGTAGTAGTTTAGATCTACTGTCGAGATTTTTAAGGAACGGAAGTAGAAAGAAAAAGATTTTTTCCTAGGATTCGTAACGAAGCTTTCGGTTGCCTGGCTTCACGGCCTTGAAGATGAGATCCGGCTCGTTTCGTCTGATCCTCAACGACCTCCTCAGGCTCAACGTGAAATTCGATTCGCCCTGAGATCAAAGTATTTCATCCATCCTCGTCGTTACTGTTGCAAAGCACTCTCAGCCAACTTTCATCCCTCACTTCTTGCTTCTTCTCTTTGATTTATTTTGACAGTTCGAAAATTCCCGATAAACGATTTAGAAACATGCAGACTTTCTCTACAACATGATTCTAAACGAAACAGATTAAGTTGTTTAAACATCTGGAAATCTGACCAACTGATTCTTCAAATTCGCTTCCATACGTTAACTTAAAAGAGAGTTTACATTAAAATTCTATTAAAACACTATTACTATTTAATTCAATTTTTTACTTTAATAGAAATCAATAGAGAACTATTATTAGTTTCTTATTATTAAACCCTCTAAAGTAATGCTAGAAAAAAAGATATTTTTACAAGATTATTAGAATTAATAAAAAAGAACAAACACGAATTAAATAAAAGTTTAAATAAAAACCAATTTAGAAAATTGTTATTCTTTCTATTAATATTTATTTACAAGACACATTTATTTATATAAAAAATCGCGATTGAAAGTATTGTACTTGTGATTTATCAATAATTGCTCAGAGATAATATCTTTATCGGAAGATTGAGTTCACGAGGCCAGTGAACGTTGAGAAATGACACAAGGGATGTCTACCGACAAAGTGCCTGCTTTCTCTATCCTTTCTAGCGAAAAATCGAAACTGTGAAGATATGCGAGGCGGAGAAGATCGACGAACACAGGAATAGGAAAAACAGGGTTACAGTGGAAAAGAAAGGGTGAAGAAGAGCATATATAGAGAAAACTATTCCGATAAGGATGGGATTCGTTAATTATAGTGCCGTCGCCACTGCAGTCTACCACAAAGACCGCGAATAAGAAAAACCGAGGATGATGAAGAGAATAATGTAACACTCGGTAATACTGCGTTCAGCCTTTAAAATTCTTTGAGGATAACGTTCATCAGTCTGTGGTTACAACTCTATTGTAGAGAAGCAAATTGGGTTCTTCCTGGCTTTCGAAATAATCCGATTTCGATAAATGCAATTCTAGTTGTGCCTTTTGAAAGGAAAGAAAAATAAAGGGTTTCCTTTGTATTGTCTCAACAAGTCGATAAAATGGAAACAGCAAAGCAAACTCCTTTCGAATATCGAACTAATTAGACTTATAAATTCTGTAGATAAGATCGTAACTACTGTATTTCTATTTTTTTTTTGTATTCAAAGGAAAAATATCCATTGAGAGCAAAGGTCGTGTAGGTGAGAATCGATTTCTAATTACGCGATACGATATGTTGAATTTTGTTCCTAATTTTGGTACACTGCAGATTTCACCCTTTACGACGAAGGATTCTGCTAACTCCAGCTAACAGGGGTGGCCATTATTACCGCGTTTGTCTTCCTTTGCCTACCGACAACCACCAGCAAATCCTCTTACTTGTATGTGCTTCGCGAAACCTTTACTTACTATGGAAACCCGACCGAGTTTCCCTTTCGATTCAACTTTTTGATTAATTATGCACCGTTATTTACACTGAAAAGGGTGGCGAATACAAGATTTTCCTTGTCTGCGTTCCAAGGATAATCCTGCTGCTTGCGTCATCGTTTATATTTTACATTATAGGATAAATTCTGCGGAGACACTGCACTGATAACAAATCCTATTAAAACAGTAAGGTTCAAGCTTTTATGCTGCTTTTTGCAACCTTTATGCAAATCTCACATTGTTTCTGTTTCTCAATCTACAGGTTTCTTAACAGTCAACGCTCCTAATTTTAAATGTTCTCATTATTTGATTTTTATTAAATATTGTTAAATGCCATTGAGGCATTAAGTGTGATTTATGCAATAAATGTCATATGTATATTAAATATTATTTGTGAAAGACAATCTCAAAATTAAAATTTTTTTAATTCTGTTTTTGAATTTTGGGATCAATAGTCGATCATTGAAAAGAACGGTCGATAATAGTTTGATTTAGTTCGACCCGAATTCGATCGTGGTGCTAGTGGCGTGCGAGCGGTTACAAAATAAAAAGTCCTGCGCATGTCAGGCAACGAAAGAATATTACTCGAGCAGACGACACGTTAGGCCTACGACACGTGCAATTTTCTTTTCGGTAGTCAACAGTTTGTATTTTAATCAATCGTGAGTGTAATTAACGAGAAGTTGCACGTATTATTGTTTAATGCTGATCCTTACCTTGACACTCTCTTTAAATTAATTCTTAACGAATAATAATAAATATAATAATGATGATATAAAATAATAATAATGACAGTAATAACATAATATTATTATATCAAGCTCATTCTCGAATCTTAAATGAAAATAATATTCTACAAATAACATTACGATTGAAAGATTCCGAGCAATTCTGCCCCACTTCCAATTCAAGTCAACTAGAAAGCTATTTTGAAAATTATTTTCCAGAAAGTTCTGATACGATGTAGAAATTTAAGAGAATGTTAACAAAGTTTGCTGGTCCATTGCTGATCTAAAAATTGCTTGCGCGTGTAGAAAATGTTGGAGGTACAAAGTGTCGTCTAAATGTTTGTTTTTCTTGCCTTTACGAGTAGTATCATCCTCGCTTCAATCTAGTTCTGACAGTAAGTAGATCGACTTATCGAGATTTATGGATTTTACCATTTCTAACATTTTATGCTTCTTTCAACTTGGATCGTTCAATAAAAGTAAAGCGCAAAATAAAGCATTATATTGGAGATAACAAGCCATTGCTTGAGAGAATAAAATTGAATATTGTTCAAATCGAAGGGCCATTTTGACCTGCAATAGAAGAATCTATCGATTCTTTAAAAGCGTCATTTAAAGCCTTCACCGATGCTTTTCAGGGACTTTATAAAAGGGACAATGGAGGGAATATGAAATGGCCGAGGGCTGTTGAATTTTTTTCACTTACCTGTGTGCGTCCTCTGGTGTGCTTTGAGATGCGAGCTTTTGGTATAGACTTTTTTACATCCAGGAAACTGACACTTGTGTATCCTGCGTTTAGTGTCTGGTGGACTGTGTTCGTGACTTCTTGCGTGATGCCTGTTCCCAACCGCGGATGGAACTGCCGCTGTTCCTACATGTGCATGTTGCGTGCTCGCGACAGTTGGGAAACCGTTCGTTGCCACCGAAATTAATCTGTGGAGCAAAAACGAATTTTAACCATCAACTAGCCCTTGTTAGAATGCTAAACTCAAATTTGATTTCGTCCCGCAATGACAAAAAATTGTTTTTCCCTTTGATTACAAAATTAATTGTATATACGAATTAATTAATTGTATATTATAATTGTAAAAAATTAATTGCATATTAATGAAGTATACACTAATTAAAATATTATAATGAACATTACAACTAATTATAAATTAAACACACGAGAATAGAATTAATTAAAAAGCAGACACACTCGGAAACAGAAACTCAAAATAAAAATACCAAAGGAAAATTCTCAAAGGATCGAGATTGAAAATCTTATTAAAAAAACTTGTGTGGAAAAATCTCATCATAAAGATTCAAAAGACAAGATAATAAAAAAGCTTTTTGTGGAAGAAACTTTGAAATTGAAAATCTTCTCAGAAAAGCTTGTGACAAAAGGAAAAGAATTAGAAATTTAAGAGAACGAAAAGTATAATGGAGAAAACCAAGATTTTTAAAATCGAAAAACAATTTCTAGAAAAGATTTTTAAAATTTTAGTGGTTACGAATTTTGTCAACCAATAATGGTCTGTGTAAGAAAGTGTTCTATACACTTTTTCTCTGAACAAAAAAGTCTCTAGGTGTAATAATTGAACAATATCGATAGTTTAGCTTAAATGATTATTTTTCTGCTTCTATTGTATTGCTATTGTACTATTGTACTGCTTCTATTGCGTTTGCTTTAGCCTCACCTGGCAACACTTTGGGCATTGCTGGCAGTAACCCTGACGATTGCACTCCTGCCACCCGTTCCATGGAGGTTCAGATTGTGTACGTCAAGCATCGAACTCCCGCTCGACGAGTGACTGGAATTGGAATGACCTTGACCCGATTCAGGACTCGATGGTGGTGTCAAGATTTGACCTTCACCTTCGCACAAACTATCATCGTCCTCTTCAATTTCCTAAACACGAAAACAATAAATTTTCTTAATTTCCAGATTGGATAGAATTACAAAAAATTCATTGGCTCATTGATAAAAAGCATGATAATTGATATTATCATCATCATTATAATCAATATGATCATTATCACTATCATCGTTATCATCTTCAATGTTCATGTCGAAGATGATGTTAAGACTACCATAACATCAACTGCTACTATCATGTTGAAGATGATGACTATCTTAACATCAACAGCAATCATCATCTTGAAGATGATGACTATCTTAACATCAACAGCAATCATCATCTTGAAGATGATGACTATCTTAACATCAACAGCTATCATCATCTTGAAGATGATTATTTAAATTTAAAAATCGGTTCTTCGAAGTGAAGAAACAACACAGAAGAAATTGCAAATAATTCAAATGATTCCCTAAATGATCCAGCACTGACAAATCTAATCCCTGGATCGATAAATAATTAAAATTAGAAGCCTTGAAATTGAAACTGACCTCGTGTTCTTCATCCTCTTCCAGGTCCTCGCTGGGCTCTTTCTTGACGATAAGAGCCGTACACGAGAGGGAAGGAGAACTGTCCCAAGAGAAGGCTGAACAAGCTGAACTCGCTGACGACATGGACAAGGAGTCCAGGTGTCGATCGAGATCCCTGTCTCGGCCATTATGGTTGAGGTCACCTGTACTGAATTTAATGTCGTCCAGGCAGAGAGGATCCCTATCATCCGTTGTCGTAACCTGGAATTTCAAAAAAACCAATGTACTTTTTACGATCTTGTTTATTTAGTGCTTCTTTCTTCTCTTAGAATTGCCCGCGTCCCCTTTTTAACTTAAATCGCTTTTGTCATATCGTCTTTTTATCGGGGCTATTTTGTTACAACCTGCTCATTTTACCGAGATTATTGTGTTACATCTCATCCTTTTACTTAGATTAGTTTGTTGCAATTTTCTATTTTATTGACCCCACTTTGTTGCAATCTTTCATTTTATTGATCCCAATTTTTTGTTCATCCCAATCTTTTATTCTTTTATTCTATCATTTTACTTTTTTTGCAATGTTTTTTTAATCCTCTTTTGCAATCTTATTTTTTACTGTAAGTATTTCACCTCATAGTTTATTCTACGTATATTTAGTTTAACATTATAGTTTATTCTTTTAATACATATATTACTAAACATGTTTTACTGTACTTTATTCTTGTTTTACTAGACTGTATTTTACTCTTAACAGCAGCTTTTATTTTATTGATCCCCTTTTGTTGCAATTTGCAATTTTATTTTTGTTGCAATCTCCTACTTTATTGAGCCAGTTTTGTTGCAATTTTCGTCTTTTACTGGAGTCTTTTGTTGTAATCTTCCCTTTTATTGGGATCTTTTTTATTTTAATACCTGTTTATATAGGAGTCCTAAAGCCTCGAAACTTGTTTTAAAATTGACACCTAACTATAAAGTCTCTAAGGCGAGATAACAAGTAGGGTGTGTAAATTGAGCTAACCATAAAAAGAGACTTTACTTACTTCCATTTTGATGGTAGATTCGAACTGGTTCGTGGTGCCAGTTGACGCTGTCCACGAAATTGGAGGCCTGAACATATTCCAAGGTGCTGTGTCCAGTTCTGTTGGTAACTTTTTGTACGATTGTATCTTTGGCTCGCCCTTCAGGTACCTTTCCATTTCGTAGCAAGTCTGCAAAAAAATTATTCTCTTAAAATTCGGGTTACAGATTATTATGAGACTCAGCAAATGGATTATCATTTCAATTATATCAGTTATGAAATAATAGGTAATTAACAATTACACAATAATGTGTACTTCAATTTTTAAATTATCGAAATTAATCTATTATGAGATAATAAAATTGCTCTATCAACCAAATTGAAAACAATATTCTTTGGTGAAAAGAATGATCTGAAAGGAATCTATAATAGAAAGGATCATTCTATCAGAAGAAGTTGGTTTTTTGTACCAATCAGTTATCATTTTTTTTTTAATTAACGTTAGATAGTTTGGATCTCTGGATCCCTAGCAGGTCACAAAAATATTCTAGATAACTCATTGGTTTAATTGATGATTTCATCATCGACAATTCTTTATTAATAATTATTATTATATTATTAAATCATAATTATTATTATATTTTTAAATAATAATAATTATTATATTATTAAATTATAATTTATCCTAAACAAAATATTTGAATTATTATCAAACCGAGAAATTTACAGATCATTCGACTCATCGGATTTTCAGTCGTTCCGTTTTCGCATGAGTACAATTTTCTTTGCTAAATTGTATTTGAGCACTTTTTGAGAAAGTTGTCAAAGAAAATAGAGTGCTAGAGGAAAATGGTGGGAAACGCAGCAGTGTAAAGCAAAGTGTTGATGACAATGGTAGACAGTAACTACTTGTAAGTTGCCAAAGTCAGAATTCCCTGGAGAAGAGCTTGTTTCCTTGAGGGAGAAGTTAGATAAAGACGCAGATATGAAATGCGCAAAGAGAAGGGCAAACGCGAAGAGAGGGAAAGTACAAAGTTGTGTCACATACTGGTTGAAATTGTGGTATACAATTTCCTAAATGTGATTATGTTGCCGGTTTGTGCTCGCCTTCTTCTCTCTCAAAACCACCTGTCTCGAATCCTTTAGTGCTAATGAATTATTACTCCTCCAGTCCACTCTCTCGCGGGACGAATTGCCCAAGTTACGGGAATTTGAACACCACAGAATAACCGCACTTCCTAATAGACAAGCCCCGTCGAATTCGATAAATCCTGCATCACGGATAGTTTCAATTTCGCCGATTCTGCTATTATCTGTGATTGAAATATACACAGTAGATCTCCTATTATTGTAAATTCTAATCCAATCTCAAGTTTTGAACTTCTTGAAAATTAAAACGATGCTTTTGCGGTTAAATTGATGCCACTAAAATCAATGAACTTGAATGATTTCCTTATTCGTGGAACGAGTTACGAGCGGCAGTTGATGTAAGCTTCTTCAGACCTTTCCTGGAGGGACTTGGAAACGCACATTACCGTCACTAAACGCATTAAAGCGAGCAACGATTTTCTTCAAATACACTCAAGACGGAAGCCTCCTCTTAACTTCCCTGCTCCATATTTATCCTTTAATACAGATAATCCTCGCGGAATCTCGTTCGTATTTTAATTTGTCTCGTCAGGAGAATCCTCAACTTTGATCATCCCAACCGGCTCTAATTACCGTTCTTGGCATTTTAATAACATTAGTAAAGAACACGTAATGACTGGTAGTCTGATCTTCCTACTATGTGTGCGCTTTGATAAATTGGAATTCAAGTTTCTTCCAACATACTCGGTGGGAACTGGAGATAAATCACGCGCCTCCAATTACGGTTATTGCGCGTTAAAATTAACAATTCTCATTTTTAGCATCAACTGATTTTCGTTCGTTATTTAGGTACTTTAATAGACACATAATAAAATTGATTCAAATGGTGTTCAAAATAAATCACATCAAATTAAGAATCAACAATGTTGATTAGCTTATAAGCTAGCTTGAAATAAACGTGCGGTAACTTAAAAAAAACTTACCCTAACTTGAAAAAAACTTACCCTAACTTGAAAGAAACTTACCCTAACTTGAAAAAAACTTACCCTAACTTGAAAAAAGCTTACCCTAACTTGAAACAAACTTAAGCTATCTTGAAAAAAATTTTGTCGATTTTTAATTTGAAGAACAAATTCGTCTTCTTCATGATTAACGCTCGTTAGGTTTATCAATACGGGGCATTGTGTTGATTGATTCTTTGAATCAGTATCATAACAGGATTGAAAGGGATGCAGAAATGAAAAGAAGAAAACAGTCTCTTTAGAGATTCCAATCAAGTTGAGAAAGATGTACATGTCGAATAAAACAGAATCGAGAATCAGGGGTGTTCATGAGGCCATTTCTCTTTGGGAAATAATCGCGTTGGAACATAGCGTCTCTTCCATTATTCACGGTTAAAAGTTCGTCGAGCCTGGCAAGTTCGACTAACGGCATTATTATAACTTAGAAGGAATTTTATGACCCGCCCAGGACCAGCAACTCTGGTGCTCAATACCAACCGATTTCACTAATCGTGACGTATGGCTTCAAAGTTTAGAGTTTCACCTTGCTTTAAACGTAAACGATCTCTAGTATCAGTTCTAGTTTCCAGAGAATTGAAAAATGGTTTCTAAATAGAGAACCCTGCTTTCTAATTAGAGGACCGAAAACTTCTCTTTAGCCAACGGAAACATTTTCTTTTGTAACCACATTTTCTTCTGGTCACATTTTCACATTTTTTTTCATTTTCACATTTTCTTTATAGAGAAACGAAACGTTTTCTCTAAAGGACCAAAATATTTTCTTTGGGAAAAGAAACAGTTTCTTTAGAGGAACGAAACATTTTCTGTAGCGGATCGAAACATTTTCTTTAGAGGAACATTTTCTATAGTAGATCGAAACATTTTCTTTAGAGGACCAAAAGATTTTCTTTAGAGAGTCAAAAAATTGTCAAGTTTGTAGCAGACCGAAGAACTTTAATTCTTAAACGGATGTCCGAAAAACTGTTTGCATTTTTTCGGCGAGAAATGTACGAGCGGGTTTTTAAATTATTTGCTGTGGAGATTGCAACTAATTACGAAAAGTTACACGCAATAAAGCTAATGCATCTTCTTTAGCAGATTCTTCAGGACCGTAAAGTCAGACTGAGCAAACACTGCGCAACTAGCATAAAATAGTTATTCAGTTCAAGGAAAACAAGTCCCAGGTGAACAAAGTTACAAGCGCATTACATCTACTTACCATGTCTTCACTTTAATTATACTCTATAATCAAAATAATCGCTCGTTTCATGCCCACAAACAAATTTTACAGACAATTTTCTCTGCACGTTGTTCGCTTTTGTTTTCTGACTAAGAAGAATCATTTTTAAAAATTAAAATTTTTGTAAATTCGGCATCATTAGACAATGAGAAGCTGTCGCTAGTTACGAATTATTACCATAAAACAATGTTTTTCAAAAGTTTTTTTTAGTAAAAATATTCTAGTAAAAATATTTCAATAAACAAAATAAAAACTAAAATTTTGTCGTCTTGATTCCCTTCCCGAATTGTTTTAATAAAGTTAAAAAAGGACATTTTATAAAACATGAAAATAAAGAATGCATTTTGAAAATTATGAAAGGATGTATTTTGAAAATTATGAAAGGATGCATTTTAGAAAGAACACAACTATGCAGAGGGGAAGTTAAGAACAGTTTCAACTGTTATTTTTTACTGCTTATAATTTACCATTCATGAACTTTGAGGCATTTAATCTTTGTTTCTGATCAGATAAACAATAGGAAGAATCGCGGATAGAATCGACAATGCAGATTGTGTTGGTAACGATTGAAGAATACTAATAAATTTATTTTTATAAGGTCGTGCAGGAATTCTTTTGTGGGATTTGCAAAGAAGACGAGGAAAAATAGCGAAGAACTTTTTCAATGATTGAGGAGTTTACGAGTTTGAGGAAATATCTGCAATTGTCTTTTTACTGTTCGTGCATTAAGTATGAAACCGCACTGTAGTGGCAGAAGTTCACAATGTGGCAATCCATATGTGGTTGATTGTAATGGCATTCCAAAGTAACAAACGCCATTCTTCGACTCAACCACACATCACACTGAAAACTTTAAATGCCACGTAACTAAATCCGTTCATAAAACTGTGTTTTCTCACACTTCAATAAACTGGAGAAGCAAATTGATTTCTCAGTTCCCAGGATGAAAACCAGCTTTCAATAACTATGAATAGAAAGTTGGAATTCACTTCACAGGAATTAAAAGTTATTTCGTGGTGATTGAATTTATAGAACATCTTTCTATACGCAATTGTAATTGTCTCTTTGCACAAGTACAGAAATTATTTCAAAGACATTTCGAAGAAGAAATATCTGCAATGAATGTTGTCAAGAAATGTTGTCAAGAAATTTTTGCGAAAAATGTTTGCAAAAAATGTGCGCAGAAATAGAATTGCACTGGACGATACTTCTAGAATAAAAAGACTTGGAGAAAAAATTGCGTGCAGAAGAAACTTAAGACACATGAGAAGAATTCATCCATCGAGAGAAATTAGCCGATGGAGGTTAAAAGCTCAACGAAACGAAAATAAAAGGAGCGCAAGAAGGAAGATACGATAATATGTGGGTTTAAAATTAAAAAAAACTGCCGCTTAACCTCTTGAAGGCAGACTGTTTTGAAGAAGACATCCGCAACCGTCGGTTGTTTGAGCAACGGTCGACATTTTAATAATCACAAGAGCGGGAGGGCTTGAGGGACCAAGTGCTTCTGTTTCTCTCAAGCTTCAACCCGTCATATTCCCTGGAGCGCTCGATTGTTGTTGAGAGATATGAAGCAAGAGGCAGATAGATAGAGATGGAGAAAGAGAAGAGTAACACGCTACGAGATGCTACAATGAGTTTGTGGAGGCCTCTTGGTACAACACTCGCAAAGGCTGACTGCTGCAGAGTAGGTTGTGTAGGTTGTAGGTGGAAGGAGGTTGTCGGTGGGACGACCGAGACTGCACAAAGCCGACTCTGTTCATTCATAACACCAAGCAAACTGGTACACCTATATGTGGGAGGAGAAATCGGTTGTACTATGCCTCTTGGCGCCAAAGCGCTGCAAGCTGTTTCTCGGAATTCTGGCATTAATCAGTTCACCTGCCCTTTCCAACTACATCTATCTTATTACAAAAACACCTCCTTTTTGTTATTACTGACGCAACAACAGCGATTCGTTTCAGGATATTGATGGATCGAGTAATTCCCACTCGGGGCAAAAAGAAAAACAAGGTCTAATTGATTTTTTTAAGCCGTGTTTGTTTCCTCTGTATATACAATATCTAGGTTCCTTTCGCTAACTCGCAATTTTCGCTAATACAAATTACACTTTTTACATTTATTCACCATGTTAATACGATGTTTGTTGCTGCTTATTCCTACAATGTTACTTCAATGTTCGACTTGTAATTTTAGTGTTTTACGTCGTAAAATTTGAGTCTAGAATCCCAAAGCTTACACAGAAAGTGGAATAGATAGATTTATGGATTAATAGGTAGATAGAATTTACAGATTAATCTGAAGTTCAATTTTGCTAATCAATAGTTCAATTTTGCCAATCAATAGTTCAATTTTGCCAATCAATAGTTCAATTTTGCCAATCAATAGTTCAATTTTGCCAAGCAATAGTTCAATTTTGCCAATCAATAGTTCAAATTTTGCCGAATAATTTGCCAAGTTTGATAAATGGGATAAGTATCTATAAATCCATAGCTTCAACAGCTAAAAGTGATACTTTTTCGTAATTCTTGGATATACCGTTAGGTTTGCAGAGGAAGTGGGAAGCGCTCTAATCTTGTAAATTATCATTTTCAGACACTTTAAAAATCTAAAGAGGATAGTGTAATGATACTATAAGGATCTTTGATAGTGTGGTTTATGATAATTGTTATTTATAATTGAATGGGTTTAAATACAAATGAGAGATTTCATAAAACTTGAATGTTCAGTATCTAATGGATTCCAGGGTTACTGCAAGTTCTTTAGCAGTATCTTTGGATACTTAAGACGCGCATGATAATCCTATACATTTTCATTACTATCGTATTCCGCGCACATAACCTGGCCTAACTTGATCTTAATTGCCTATTACAAGCGATATTTCCTGCAAACGATGCTCACCAACTCGAAAATGAACATCAGCCAGAGACATGGCGGTTTCGATTTACGACCTAACATTTCCGGGAAAGACTGGAATTAAATATCGACAGCACAGTGAAAGTTGCGCACTATCTAGACTCAATTTAGGTATTTCTCTAGAAACGATCCATTCTTGCAAAACACATTTTTATGGTCAATTAGCAAAATAACGCATTTTTGTTCAGTTAGAAAAACAGCACTTGTGGATTCAAGTTTCAATTTCCTTCTCTTTACCCTACGTCTACAATTATTTATTTTGCATATTCAATTACCAGTTTTATTTATGTAATTATCGTAAATATTCAAATGTTATAATCAATTGTTAATTGTAGATTCAAGCGTTAATTTTAGATTCAAGTGTTAATTGTAGATTCAAGCGTTAATTTTAGATTCAAATGTTAATTGCAGATTCAAGTGTTAGTTGCAGATTCAAATGTTAATTGCAGATTCAAATGTTAATTGCAGATTCAAGTGTTAGTTGCAGATTCAAATGTTAATTGCAGATTCAAGTGTTAGTTGCAGATTCAAATGTTAATTGTAAATTCAAGTGTTAATTGCAAATTCACTGTATCTTGATTTTTATTGTCATTAATTGCAAAGAGTTTAAATTAATTTGTGATTTTTGCGCATAATGAAAGCAATTCTCGTCTGTTTCGTGATTGTATGTTTGGAAGAAGTCGACTTCCCTTGGGTAGGAACTATTTTCTTTTGCCTGGTCCCTAATGTCATGTCCCTCGCTCATTCTCGCAGTTACAAATTGCTCCCTAACGAGGCTGGATACATCCCTAACAAGGTGACGTCACAACAATAACAAACCATTGTCACATGTCTGTTTATGAGACTTGCTTGTGCCCCAACTAAGTCAAATACACGGAGTATTATTAGTTAAGTGCAACTGTGGACCGTATAAATGTTGTGGGAAGACGTAGCCCAAGATGTATGCTTAAGCAGATTGAATTACTCGCTCATCACCAATCCACAAATTCCGTAATTACAAACTAGTTTTGCCTTCCAACATGCGTCCATTTTGTCTTGGAATTGCCAAATAATTGATTAGTTTCATCAAATAGTCCAATTTTGTAACTATCGATTTAAATAAACGATTAGACGAATGAAATTAGTCGCGATTAGATATCACAGGTTTTTAGATTAGTAAAATTACAGATTCGAATCATTGCATTCAAATCTTAGTCGAATCGTATATGGTTTGAATTTACGGTAGAGTATTGAATGTATATTTTGGGATAAATTGATTCGATTATTTAGTTAAATTGATTTGAATATTTAGTTAAATTGATTCAATTAGTTAGTTAAATTGATTCAATTATTTAGTTGAATTGAAAAAGAAAGACTTAAACATAAATGGTAAAATTATAATCTGACCCTGCAATAAGCTTAGAACGTTTGAATTAAAAGCATCTGCTATTACTTTAAAGCAAAGAACCTTGTAGTTCTTGACTAGAAGATTACAGAACGGGATCAGCTTTCTGTAATGAAAACCGTGCACCCTCTAATCTCTTCTCTGTATGATTATAGCATCAGGAAGAAGTGTATAGTCATCCAAGAAGCTTGAAGTTGAGTGCAACTCGCACGAATCCTTGATCACTATGATGTACGAAGCACTTCTTATCCGAGTGGTCCACAAAGTGAGTTTCAGAAAGTAGAGACTGTCCCAAAGGAAGGTGTAGGAGGAGAGGAACCTTTCTGAAATTCTTGGTCTACAGAGAGGAAGAACAAGATAAATTCGCGGGTTTACGGCGCCCTTAAAGTTGCGGGAATCTCTTTAACGACCTGGCAGGATGCCACCGAGGAACCTCCTGCGGGAGTGTCTGAGGATGCATTGACGTTCGTATAGCGAAGAGGATGAAAAAGGAAGAGAGCAAGGATGCTGAGTGAAATAGAGATAGAGGAAGAGTGAGCAGTAGCGGTTATCATTCATTTTCTCTCGAGTGAGCGAGTTCCGAGACGGCTCTGTTAATGACAGTCGCTCGAAATTACTGCGGAACTTCTCCTGGTTCCGTGTAGTCTAAAGAGGGAAAGGGAGTTATCGTGGAGGGAGAAAGAAGACCGGAAGATTATCTCCACTGCCGAGTGGTTTATGCTCGTGCATCTTCCTTTTTTTTCTATAACCTTCCTTTTTCGCTAACCTTCCTCTTCCACTCTCCTTCCTTTTCCACTCACTTTCCTTTTTTAGTATCCTTCCTTTTCCACTCACCTTCCTTTTCTACTAAGCCTCCTTTTCTACTAAGCCTCCTTTTCTATTACCCTTCCTTTTACACTCGTTTTTCTTTTTCACTCTTCTCTCCAGCCAGTTGCCTTGCTTCAGATCCACCGTCCTTGAGAATGCTTTATCTCACAGTTACCCCTGGCCCCCACATTCCGAGATCGTTACTGTCGAACTTAATCTCTTTTTCCTTCGCCTTGCACGTCCACCTGACTAACATCATATTTCCGAGAGAGATCAACGGGACCTTTTTTCTCCCTCCAAATTCCTCTAAGAGTTTCCAGTGCCCCGAACAAGCAAAGAATATTAATCTTGAACGAGTGGGTTCATAAAACCGTTTAAGAATTGACATTATCGAAAACTCAAATCATGAAATTAGGGGAGCAAAATTAAAATAAAAAGATCAAAAGTAAAAAAACTTCCTCTACAAACAGAGCTTCTTCTACAAACGGAACTTCTTCTGTAAACAAAAATTCTGCAAACAGAGCTTCTTCTACGAAACAGGACTTCTGCAAACAGAGCTTCTTCTACGAAACAGAACTTATTCTGCAAACAGAACTTCCTCTACAAAAAAGTAACAAAATTAATAAAATGAAATTGAAAAGAAATTGAAACGGCATTGAAACGAAACTGAAAACAAATTGATATCAAGTGTAATTAGAACCCTTAACTCTAGTCAAAAAGAACAGGTACGAGTAATTCTAATAAAAGTCGGCTACGGACGCAATGGAGGAGTAAATGGAGCTTGTTAGAAGTAAGCAGGCTGAGTGGTATCAAAACCGAACGCGGTTAATATTAAACGAAAGTAACAAATAAAAAAATAAGAAATAAAAAAGTAGCAAATAAAAAAGTAACAAATAAAAAAATAAGAACCAAAAAAGTTACAAATAAAAAAGTAACAAATAAAAAAATAAGAACTAAAAAAGTAACAAATAAAAAAGTAACAAATAAAAAAATAAGAACTAAAAAAGTAACAAATAAAAAAGTAACAAACAGAAATTAAATAAGTATACAAGAAGCTAAAATAATCGATTATACAACTTTTTTTCAATTCGTGTCTCATCAAATACTGGTAATTTGACTGTCTCTATTGGCGCGTGATTTTATGTGTGTTAAAACGTGTCTGATTGCGACTGGCGTGTTGAGTTCATGAAGTGGAAGGATAAATAAAAAAGGGCGAGATGTCGAAGAAAAGAGACAGGCAGATGGATAGTGCAACAGAGGCGGAGAAATGGATAGAAAAAAGATGGAGATTCCGTGATGGGTAAAACATATATCGTCGATTCGTTCGCTGTGAAATATGTATCCGCCGTGTCTATGCTTGTGAAGGGAAAAGCAGGAGTTTCTATTCAAAATAAATGGCAAGGATGAGAGAAGGAGGGTGAAGGTGTCAATACGTTGTCTTTTGCACTCGTGTCGATTTGAACAGAAGGCAAAGTACTGCACAACAAATTGATAGAATAAAAAGAACGGGACCTATGGATCAAGAATCATCTCTCCAACTTACTTAATTTCAAACTCTTGTTGCCATTTATTTATTTTCTCTATTTTTTGCTTAGACCATTTTTTCTTAAATTAAATTAATTAATTTTTTCTTAAATTTGTTTCTTAAACCATTTTTCCTTAGACAATTTGTTTCTTAAACCATTTTCTCTCTGACAATTTGTTTCTTAGACAATTTGTTTCTGGGGCAATTTGTTTCTGTGACAATTTGTTTCTGAGACAATTTATTGATATTTGCATTCGTTGGGTGCAAAAATGTCAATTTTTTTCAATCTCGGGAAGGGTTTGCGTTTGTGTGAAACACTTGTTTGATCAAAAGAAAAGTTTTTCTAGTATAGAATAGTTAAAAGTAGAATACTGTAGAGTAGAATATTTTAAAGAAGAATGGACTTGGGGATATTATATCCAGTGGAAATGTTTAATAATTCAAAAAGCGTGTTTAATAATCTCCTCTTTGAGATGTTGGAAAAGTTGTTGTCTGTCAATATGTAGCGCATAAATCGATAGTCAGTGTAACTTTTGTAATTTTAAACAAGTTTCAGAAACATGACTGGAACATGGAACACTTTTGCTGTACAAACTCGGAAGCAAATTTTACTTAGATCAAAAGATCAGATTCTGCATGTTTTTAATTGTTTCGTGCAAGCACGAAAAAAAATATATAATAAAAATCAAACATTTGTTTCAATATTTAATTGAAACAAACGTTTGTTTATTTCAAGAAAATGCTTGAATCGAAACAACGTTATTAATTTCAAACAAATTATTTGTTGCCAAACGGTTGAGTGAGAAATGTCGAATTTGTGACGAGAGTTCTAACTGAGTAAACCTTAGCAACTAAACCTTGGCTTGTGATCGTTTTTAATTGAGTTGAGAGAGCTGAGCTGAATCCTTGAGCGTTTTCGTTATTCGGAATATTGCGAGGAGGTAGTTAAATAAGGATCAGTCCTCTGACCAAATTTGATGTCGGTCTTTGAGACGGAACGGAGAAGTTTAAGGGAGGATGTTATTAAATTATGTTCGTCGACAGTGGATCTTTAGACGCGAGGGAGAGAGTAGCGAAGAAAGAGAAAGAGGGTCTGATGGCGAGAAAGAGAAGAAGAATGGAGTCATGGGAGAGGAGAGCCGTAGCCAGAGAGACGAGCTGCATGGTATATAATAATTTGGCGTCGACAATACATATTCAAGTTGGAATTCATATGCTGTCACAAGCAGTGCTGGGTCGAGTGAATAGATAGACATTATGGATGTCATACGAGAGCAGGAGTACTGGAATGGAGTCGAAGTATGGGATCCTAGTACGTATACGCCTCGCAATGTACCTATGGTTACGCTCATATGATTGCGTGAAGCGAGTGACATGCCGAGAGAATTCGCACCACACGTTCACCTGACGTGACATCCTACTAAAGGACACCAAGTGCATATCGCTACGATTTCTTGGCCTAACGTGGTCACCATCAAGACACATTCCTGGCACCGGTGCTTCAACTTGTTTACTTCACCAGCATTCCTACTATATTTCTTTTCGAGCAATTTTGACTATTTTTGGTGAATAATATTGTTGCTTCATGCTTCATAATTTGTTGCTTGCTTCATAATTAATAAAAATTCGTGTTTGTTTAAATACCAATGTCATGGAGAAAAATTGTGATTAGCGTTATCATCGATAATTTGGAACTTTAGTTTCCTTTTGAAAATAATCTACAGTTGGAAAAAATTCGTAACTTGCGTAAAATGTTGACAAAAAGTTGACTATTTTCAAGAGAAGCAATTTTTATGCTTGACTAAATGCTGCTAAACGTTTGCAAAAGACGGCGAAATAAATGAATGATAATTCGTTTTCCGCTGTCGATTCTCGGTAGTACTTACCAATCATAAAACCACACGAGAAGAAGCAGTGTAATGAGGCACTTTAAGAGCGCCTATAATGCAAAATATCCGTCGTTAAATGCACTTTAAGGGTCGCGCACGACCATTAACGGGTTGCTTATGAATTACTTATTATCTCCAAGTCTTCACAAAGCGAGTTACTTGACTCGAGACATTAATTAGGTAACCTTACGGTTCTCGAGTGCGAGCTGTAATTTGCCCAAGTTGACGTTACATAAATTCATTTTTGATTTCCGTCCTTCCCTCGGATTAACATAAATTTTTTCCTCAATTTTCAAAGATTCTTTTTAAATCCCCAGAATTAAACATTTTGCGTCATGTAAGTGATGCGTGCATGCAATCTTGTTTCAGAAAAGATTGTCAAGAAAATTGACAAAAATATTCTTTTTGTTTTTCAATTTTCCTGCGGGTTGTATTTTTCTAGCAGAAAAGGATATGTTATCGTTGCGGTTTGTATTTTATTGTCCAGCGGTGAAAAGGGATTAAACGATAAATATTTGGGAGATGTAGATTTGAAATTTGGTGGAAGCCCTTGAAACAAAGCGAAAAACAAAATGGAAGCGGGAGTAAGAAAGGGGAGTTGGGCCCGTAGCCAAAAGAGGCGAACAGTGTCACGGATGCTCGCACGGCATAAATCACTATGTCGACTTGAGCGAAAACTACGACTTCTAGAATCGTGTCGCATGTACGAGAGTGCAGGGCGGAGATTCGAACGGGCCATAATTTTGAGCTGCTCGTTCAACTTAACGACAATCCGCAGTCGGCTTACACGTGGTCTACTTTCTGTACCGATCTTTCGCACCATTTAAGGATATACTGCCGTGAAAGTCCATTCAAGCTGTATCGATTCTCGACTTAAAAACTAAACGGAATCGTTAATGTGCTTTTAAATCCGTGCAGAGATTATTCACCTTACTACGCAATCTAGAGAAAACTACAGTTAGCGCTCGTGACGTAAGATAATGTTCGGTAGCACGAGATCAATTGGTAATCAATAATAATCAATAATAATCAGCGATTAACAATAATCATCTAACAACAATAATCAATGAATAACAATAATCATCTAACAACAATAATCAACTAATAATAATCAACGAATAACAATAATCAACTGATAATAATCAACGAATAACAATAATCAACTGATAATAATCAACGAATAACAATAATCAACTGATAATAATTAACGAATAACAATAATTAAATAACAATTAAACCTAAACAATTGTTTTTGAAAGAAAAACAAAGACAGCACAAGAGTGACAAAATCCACGGGTGATTCATTCCCGTTTGTTGACAACTCTCGCTAGACGGACGCGGCCATCTTGTTCTCAGGCGCGTATGAACAGAATGTTTTCTAGGGCCCTAGGAGGCCCACGAAACCTTGCAATTTAGCGGGAGATTTAAAAGTCCATTTTTTAATTTTTACATTCTAGCAGATTGTTTTTATTTTGTTGAAATAAGTAAATAAATAAAAAAATGCGAAAATTTAGGGTCATTAGCAGTTAGTAAAATAAAATTAATTATTTGTAAAAAAATGAATTATTTATTGAAGAAAATAAATTATTTGTAAAGGAAAATTAATTGTAAAAGAAAATGAATTATTTATTGCAGAAAATCAATTATTTGTAAAGGAAAATTAATTGTAAAAGAAAATAAAATTATTTATTGCAGAAAATAAATTATTTGTAAAGAAGAATTAATTGTAAAAGAAAATGAATTATTTGTAAAATGAAATCCCGACTCTCTAAAAGTGCTTCTAAATTGAAAAGAATATTCAATATGGCTTTGAATAGAAGTAATACTAACAAGAGGAAAATCTGTTTCCATACCAAGGGTAGATTGTGAGGCAAATTAGAAGAATTTCACGCACTAAAGGATGCTTGTATTTTGTGAGCGAATACCAAACAGAAACTGTAATACCAATCACATAAAGGCCATTAAATCGCATATGCAACCGCGATTTCTGCCTTTAGCGGGAGTAATCGAAATTACGTAATGCGCGTTCTTCGAGTACTGCACATTCGATGGTCCAATTTGTCGAAAGCACGACATAAATTTGGCCTTGATGCCATTTTACAGGATTCAGTTACAGAAAATAAAAGTAAACACAAGAGATTCGTTTTTTCACTTTCACATTCCATTTAATATTAATTAATATAAAAAATTGTTACAATAAAAACTAATAACAAAAGTTTTTCCCCCGAGATTTGTCCCGTAAAAATTAATTATTATAATCGCAGTTATAAAACAAATACAGCTCAAGAGTGACAAAATTCACAGGCGTTCCCGTTTGTTGACAACTTTCGCCAGCCGGAGGCGGCCATTTTAATATCAGGCGCGTAGGGACAGAATTTTTTCTGGGCGCAACAAAAAGGAAAAAAATGCAGACAGTATTTTCAAGAACAATGATTAATGATTATAGTAATTGATAATTTGATTCACCGAGTGATGAATTATTTTACCATAATAATTATAAATACAATAATAACAATAATAATAATCGCAATAATAATAATAGATCGTTACGATAATAATAACAATAATAATAATAATGATAAGGAAAATAAATAAGAGAATAAAAAAATTAAAGAATGTAAAATATAATTTTAACAACAAAAGATCGTTATAATGATAATAATAATAATAATAATAATAATAATAATAATAATAATAATAATAACAACAATAACAAAAGGTAACGTAAAAAATAGGGAATAGAGGCAAATAAAAATGAAATGTGATTTGAAAAAGTAAAATTGATAATAAAGCATTGAGATATTCGGAGACAAGTCTCGGTGGTTTAATTATTTAATTAGAAAATTCAGAACAATAATTATGAATCAGGTTAGTTTATACTTGGTTTACACGCTAGAGTGGCCTGCATAATTTAAGCTCGTCCACCTCTATGAACTTACTAATTTTGTCAGTGTACCTGAGAGGGTGAACTCTTGGCTTTTAGTCGAGGCAATATCGAATTATCTCCGAGTGTTCGCACCACGATGTATGGTTTTCACGCAAATGGCTGCCGCAACCTTTCCAACTCTAATCGTTCATTTTAACACGATTATGTTATATTAACAACCTTCTGTAAAATCATCAACCTACGGTGCAAACTAAATCAAAAATCCTTTTGAATAAATAATTACAATTTTCATTTTAACATTCTCAGTCAGCTTAATTAATTCATCTACAAAGCAACATACATTAATTAAGCTCCGTTAATTATTCAAAGAAATAATGCACATTAATTTATATAATGACTTTAACCGAAATTAGTTCTTTCCAATTAAGTTTTCTTTTCTGTATTGTGAATAACTAAATAAAATTTAGTTAAAAATAAATAAACTAAATAAAATTAATTATCGAATTACTATTCAGTAATTAATGTGGGACGGAAATTGTCAAGGGACATTACAGGCATTTTTTCGGCTAAAACAGAGTTGGTATTTTTTCTTGCAGGACGACAAATCAGTTGGAATTAAATGGTGTTTGAAGTAGAAAATAAGATTGTGAGTAAAAGAGAAGAAGTAGATTTTGAAAGATAAAGAGAAAGCATCTGGTAGAAAAGTCTCGGAATTCCCAGGCGACACTGAAAATGCCGCTAAAAGTTATTTTCGTAAAAAAATTCAATCTTCACGCGCGCTGAACGACCTGTCTGACATTATAATACATGCCTCTCGTCACTTTTTTTGCCATATGGTCCTGTGATGCCTTCTTTTCGCAAGTTCGCGCGAATCGCGTATAGCAAGAGAAAGAAAAAGATGAAAGGGAAAATTCTACAGTGAGAAGAGAAAAAAACAAGGAAAAGAAAGAGGAAGGTAGCTGACTTTGTTGAAGAGTGGTTTACACAGCCAATCTCGCTTTGAAGTTCCTTTTTCACTACCCTTTAATCCTGCGAGAGGTACTATATTCTATAAAGCTCGATATGAATTCCTTTTACACTGGTCAGTACAATGTTTCAAATTCCAGGAAATGCGAAATATTCCAGTCCTTTTTATGCGAAAAATATCAGATTCGTTTCGATACGTTTTCACCAATGTGCAGAAAAACAGTCTTGTTATAACGAATTTATTCAGCGTATTTTTATGGTAATTTTAATATGTTTTTCATCGTTTTATTTTCATTTATTTTTACTTTAGTTCTATTTCAGGCCATTTTAATTCATTTTGGTTTGACGTTAAATAATTTTAATTTTATTTTAAATCATTTTCTGTAAATCTTCAATTTCATTTTAATTGACTTAATTCGATTTTAATTCATTTTAATAATATTTTACTACATCTGATTTCGATTTCAGTGCACTTATTTTTATACTTCTCTAATTTATTCTATAAAATAAGTTACATTAGAAATTTGGAATCATTGTCTTTTCACTGAAAGTTTAATTTTAATAGTAATTTATTATTTAGCGCAAAAATAAATAAATAATTTAGTGCAACTAGAATCGCTGCACCATTTAATATTGTTAATAATAAATTAGATCCGAAGTATTGAATATTTTATTAGCCATGTTTAATCTAACGCTGATTCCTAAATTTTTAATATTGTAATATTGTCAACTGAATTTAACTGAAATTTTAATGAGCTTTTCACGTGTAATAATAACTCTATCAATAGTACATAGTTTTCTTTACCGATTCTGATTTCTTTTCATTCTTCTTTACTTTTTCATCTTTTTATAGTAAGAAAAAATCGTTTTGGTACCAATGAATAAAATTAATAATTTGCATCAAAATTTAAAAATAATTCTACTCTGATGTTAGTAAAATACTTTGTTTCAAAGAATCAATAGCTCAAAAAATGGGCAAATTTTTATCAAATTGTTCGGCATATTACACCCGAAATTTCAAATTTTTCAAATTGAATATTAACCTCGTAAATTAAAGGCCCAAAATACGCAATTTTATTATAAATCAAAGTTCTTTCTGACTTTAATAATTTTTGTTTTACAAAAAGTACAAATGTAAAAAAACATATGTTGTTTTTACATTTTTGGAAAGAGTAAGAAAAAAACATTTCGAAAATGTAGAGGTAAAATTTTTGACATCCAATCAAGTGTTTTGCGGATCGTAAAACCTAGTGTAAAAGTAAGTATTTCGTCCAAGCATAAAAAATTGTTTCCTTCTTGGTATGTATTACAAAAATGACTAAGATTGCTGTAAAAACACTCTGGCAATTTAAAAAGAAAGCTCTCCCGATTGTTTGCAGGAATGAAGTCAAAGTAATTTCACAGTTTCTGAGCAAAATTACAGAAAAAAGTCCTTTGTCGCAGTGTTTTGAAAGAGCTTATCAGAGCTTGCTTTGAATGGTTGATAAAGCAAGTGCATAGCATAGCCAGAGTAACAATAAATCACGCAACACGATAAAGAAGAAAATACTCGGAGGCAAAACACCTAATTGTTAGTAATGCAACGTCCGCGATCTAAATCTTACATCCATTAGCCTGCCACGGTGTAGTACGTGCATGCCACTGCGACATACGTCGTACGTGAGTGTCCGTGTATTTGCTCCAGTCTCCAGTTTCCAGTCCATGGGCGCGTAGTCATGTGTAACTCGACATGCAAGGCAACTGAGAGGCAAACAGCCAAGGCGATTCTTTACGAGCCAACAAATGTAGGACATGCTCGTCCGCACTATGGCGTTTTACGTTCGAAAAGTCACTGCCCTTGCGAGGTTATCCATTCCTATGTCACACAATATCTTGCAAACAACCGTTTTACTTGGTCACAATTTAATTTCTTGCCTTAAACTCCTTTTTCCAATTTACACCTCCCACTTTTCACAATAAGCTTCCTGTATCCTAGTTTCTATCTTCCACTTTTTATATTCAACTTTCCATCTCCTACTTTCTACCTCCCACTTTCCACCTCCTACTTTCTACCTCCCACTTTTCACCTCCCACTTCCTACCTCCCAGTTTCCATATTCAACTTCCAACTCCCCACTCTTCATTTTCACATCCAACTTTCCACCTCCTACTTTCTACTTCCCACTTTTCACCTCCCACTTTCCGTATCCAACTTCCAACTCCCCACTCCTTATTTTCACATCCAACTTTCCACCTCCCACTTTCCATATCCAACTTCCAACTCCCCACTCTTCATTTCCCATTTAATACCTCACTCTTCACTTCCCATTTTCTACCTACCATATTTCATTACCCACTTTCTACCTACCTCCTTTTACTCCCTACTTTTCAACTACTACCTTCCACCTCCTACTTTCTACCTCCCACTTTTCACCTCCCACTTTCCATATCCAATTTCCAACTCTCCACTCCTTACTTTCACATCCAACTTTCCACCTCCCACTTTCCACCTCCCACTTTCCACCTCCCACTTTCCACCTCCCACTTTCCACCTCCCACTTTCCACCTCCCACTTTCTACCTCCCACTTTCCATATCCAACTTCCAACTCCCCACTCTTCATCTCCCATTTAATACCTCCTACTTTCCACCTCCACTCTTCACTTCCGATTTTCTACCTACCATATTTCATTACCCACTTTCTACCTACCTCCTTTTACTCCCTACTTTTCAACTACTACCTTCTACCTCTCCTACTTTCTACTTCCCACTTTTCACCTCCCACTTTCCATATCCATCTTCCAACTCCCCACTCTTCATTTTCACATCCAACTTTCCACCTCCCACTTTCCATATCCAACTTCTAACTCCCCACTCTTCATTTCGCATTTAATACCTCCTACTTTCCACTCCCACTCTTCACTTCCCATTTTCTACCTACCATATTTCATTACCCACTTTCTACCTACCTTTTTTTACTCCCTACTTTTCAACTACTACCTTCCACCTCCCACATATGTAACGTGGAAAGCTAAAAATGAAAAGTAGGAAGTGAGGAACGAGAATCAGAATATGAAAAATATAAAATTTAAGGCAAAAACTGGAAATCCAAAACTACACATTTCAGTTGAATAAAAAAAAATTTTAGTTCGCTTGGCTGAAAAATTTTTGTAGCTAGCGTGCCAAGGTCTTCGCGTCGATAAAATAAACTGAGAGATTCCAAGACTTCAAATCAGAAGAGGATCTTTGTAGCTAGTCGTAAACTGCAAATTGTAAACTTTATATAAATGCATCTGCCTTGCAGCAGTCTTACGAGAAACATGTGTTGAGAGAAACTGATTGTAACGCCGCTCGCGAATGCACGAATAGCTTTTATTCTAGTCTGCCAGTTCCAAATACCACCTAGGCAGTAAATTCGTAAATCCAAACGAAATTGCAAAATTTTAAAAAGCAAAAATTCTTTTTGTAAATATGATCTCTCTTTTAGCCAAAACGGACAAAAACAAAATCCAGTTATTGACAATTTTAATCCCGAAAATTGAAAAATGTATTCAAATTCAATATGGCATGAAAATGAAACTAAAACAGTGTTCAGTGGTTTATAACATTTCCAATCCAATTTTTTGTGAATTTAAAAAAGAGTTGATTACAACAGTTTTTTTTATTAATAGTTGATTACAACAATTTTTCTTATTAATAGTTGATTACAACAATTTTTTTATTAATAATAAAATGAATCGTTGATTATTTACTTGGGGCTTAATAATAAATGTTATTAAACAACTGAAATTAATAACTTATTAAATTAAAATTAAAATTAATTTAAGAAAAACACTTTCAAGACATATATTCCTGAAAAACATTCTCTTTATTATTACAAATATCTTTATATTCAAATATTACTACAAATTAATTTTTTGTCACCTAATGGCATTAAAATACAAAATTACACTGTTTGACAAATCATTAACAAAAACGCCTTTGCTACAAAATTGCGGGAAAATTAATTTCCGTCAGCTAAGGTTTTTTGACTTCTAATCTGACGAAATTTCACTCACGTAATGGATGAAATACCTTCTGGTTTGTAAAGTGACGCACCGAAGCGGTTTTACTACAGGGAAACTTCATTTTAGTCACGATCGGGCTATAAATTATTTTCAGAAGTTGACTCTGCTGCTTCTTACACGACAAAATAATCCGGGCAGGGGTAATATCATCGTTGCAACCGATGTAAAAGTGTATCCTTACATACTCGTAGAAAACGGGAATGAGCAGAGGGCGGGTCGTAGGTCGAAGCACTATAAAAAAATTTTACGGGCGCGTCTTATGTTCTTCGCGATTTAGCTGCTTCCCAGCCCTGACCGCGTGCAACTGTGCCCCAACACCAAGTGCTACCAACGACTCCCGATATTCAGCCCTCGTAAAAATCCTGCATGAGACGTTCCAAAAATTCACTTCCCAGCAAACAACCATCCCGAATCTGTTGAAAAATAATAAAAAAATTCAAAAAGAGAACATTTCGAAAAGAGGTCTTGAAAAGAAAGCTGAGAAAAAGAAAAAGGGAATCGTTTTTTACAAGAAACAAATTGTTCTTTCTTGACGTCAATATTCAGCGAGAATTTGAAATTTCATTTTACTTTAATCAGAACAATTATAGAAATGTACTTTTTAATCGAACCGAGTTTTAGATTCTGCTTTGAATCCAAACCAAATTTCCATTCGTCGTTAAATGATTCAAAAGTGGGTCAATTAGAGAATAGAAGAGTCAAAGGAGGATTTAATCAGGTTCTAGGAGATCCTACAGAGGGTCTAAATTTCGATGCGGATAGAATGCCAAAGCACAAATTTTCCTCCCTTATCGTAGAGCTTTTCCCACTTATATTTTAAAATCAGAAAGTGCGTTCCTGTACTTGGAAACTACAGCGAAATGATTTTAAAATTATGAGCATAATAGCCTGAATGATTTTTATTACATTAATTGAATTAGAAATTACAATTATGTGGTCTTACGCCTCAGTTTAATAGAGATTTTAAGAAGCATAAGGAACGTAATTGTAAAGTGTTAAAAATGAAAAGGAGAGAATCATCAAGCCAACGAGACAGACTTAACTATTATAGCTGCAACATTTTATGTCCAATTACTTTATTTAATTAACCGTTACCGGCGCACATCTGAAAATTTATTGACTCGTCTTGTGAGAATTGAGATCGCAAGCTCGGATTAAAGAGGAAAAGAGCTTCTAAAACTAACTTCCGAGAATGAGAAATAAAACACAACTTGAGAATCATATCACTCTAGTTATCAATTGATTCCATTTTACTCAGATTGGATACTTTCTTTATGGAACCGTAAATTTCAAAAACGGTTCAAACAATCGAGATAATTTATTTTGAGAAAATTTTGACAAAATTGAAAATAAAAGTCGAAAATTGTAGAACAGTAACTTCTTGCATCTCTATATGAAAGGAGTTCTTTAAATCCGGATTTTCGTGAAATAAAGGGATAATTAGAAAGAAAGGTGCTGAGCGAAAGATCAAGTAATCCCGTAATCCCTGTGGAGTTGGTAAAATCGATCGTGAATTGCGCGGGGGATTGGAAATATGCAAAGTGTCGAGAAAAAGACACGGTGTAGAACTCAGGTGGCTTCATGAGTATTAAAATCGACATAAAATGTTATTATTCGCCGATGTAATTCCGAGAGTTCCGATAATTCTCTACCAGAGCAAAGAAATTGATGTCGACTTGATATTCAGTCGCGATCGTTTCATTAATTTTAAACAATCCAGGTCTTCTTGTTCTAACAAAGAAACTAAAATAAAAAAAAATATATTGTTATTAAAATATATTCTATCCATTCTCGAAAATGAGGAACAGAACTATTTTCATGTTTACACGACTAAAAAGAATAACATAAGTTTCAAAATAACTAAATTCTAAATAAATAAAGTTTAGTTTTATCTCTAAAATTGTTAAAGATTATGATTATTAATCAAAAAAAAGTTGCCTTTTGATTCTTCCGTATCAAAACAGCATTTTTTCAACTTTGAAAACATGAGTAGCATCAATCATTTTTAAATCCCCAAACATGAAAAATCCATAGTATTCAATGAAAATAAATTTTCCGACTTGACCGAAAACATTATTGGCACATAAATCTTTGTACAATTTATGGAAAACAACGCACGTAGACAGAAAAGGGAATATTTTCACCCCGAATGAAGACATTTCGAGCATCATTCTTTCCATAAATGTCTAAAAGCGTAAAAATCCAAGTCCCATCAATAAAGCCATGAAAGGAACACTAATATTCTGAAATTTTTACCTCTACTTGATTTTTTACACCAAGAATTCTGCCATTTTATAGAAATCGCATTTTTATAGAAATGGTTATTTTATAGAAACTGTTTCAAAACCCATAAAGAGATGTTTTTCCAAGACTGTGAAAGCAGCTGAAACTTCTCGCGGAATAGATAACGCGATGAGCAATCGGTGGGGTTTAAAAAAAAGTGACAGAAATTTAACGATCCTGGTGTCGGGATTTCGAGAGTGAGTGACAATTTTCAGAGGCAAAGGGAATCGCGGCGAGTAAGCAAACTACAGCGGATTCCTGATGGTGGTAGCATCACGTTTTTATGGGACTGTTAAGGTTAACTACGACTGCCTGCACCGGTTCTTACGACCTGATATATCCTCGCGAATGTAGAAAGTAGAACCTCCTTCTTCTTCTGCGTTTCTCGGATGTCAAACGCTCCGTGAAGCCATGCAATAACGGCGTCGTTTATAGCTAGAAGATAAACGAGGATTCCCTGCGAGGTAATCGCGCCACGTCACTCGCGCCCTGGACTTCTTGCCCGAAGAGATATGGAGTAGGAAAAAGAATTGGTTCCAAGAGCCCTTCGCAGGATTCGAGGGATTCGGATCCTTCAAGAGCTGCTGGGGAAAGATCCCCTCAAGTAAAAACTTGAGAATTGCCTTCGTTTCACTATGCTCTTCTGGACACATGCGGGAAAATTGCTCTTCAAACATTTTTATTAATTTTCCTCATTGAAATTTGATCGTTTTATTGCCAACGGAATTCCTTCTTCAGTAAAAAAGTTACTTGGTGAAAGGACATTTATCAGACCATCAATATCCAGAGTCTTTTCAACAATTTTAAGCGGTTTTTTTTATGCACCGGACGTAAAAGTGTGCCTTTGTCTACGTTGAAGAAAATATCTTGCACAAATTTTCGGTTTCAGTCTTTATTTAGCATAAATATAACGTGGAAAACGTTTTATTACACGTAGTAGATTCTATTCCGCATCGGATTTGAGAATTAGAATGGAAGAATAATTTCGAATAAGAAAAAAAACGTTAAACGTAATCGAATTAGGAGAATAAGATGATTGCGATGTTTTATACTCTTGTTTACAACTTGATTAAAGAGCGCGGCCATCTTTGAACCCCGAGGCGATACACTAGAGACACCTAGATGCTCAGTCATCAATCAACGGTCAATAGCAGCAGTCGATAATTTACAGCGGTCGATAATTACCAGCGGTCGATAGCATTCTTAGTAAGTTTCCAAATTTGCACACCACGTCCCAGAGCGCTGTAATCACTTCATTGCAACAAATCCAAGAGAGTCTACAATCTCGTGTTTATTATTATTTAATTGCACTTTCAGTGCTCACTCGTCAATTGACAATCGTTTATTTTTAACATTCAACTGTAATCTCGAAATGAATTTTTATTTTCACAGCTCTGATTAAATGCAAAAGCCCTTTGAGAGCTTTTCATTGAGAAGTTCTTTCTATGAACTTTAATTACAGGAAATTATCTAAAACTTTCTTTAGCAGATCTTTGGCGAGAAATTTCTTTGAGAACTTAATAAATACTTAAGTTCTTTTACTCTTGAGTTGGTTGCCATCATCGGCTTTTCACATATCTTCTTTCCATTTTAACCGAATAGAAAAAGAATCCGATATCAAATTCTTTGGCCAGCGCAGTCCAACTGTGTGAGAAGAAAAGGGTTTAGTGGGAAAGACTAAGGTGAAGTGAAAATGCGTTGATAGAGAAAAGAGGAAACTGCAGACGAAGAAATGCAAGAGAGAAAGACCGAGAGTGAAAGAACGAGGAAGATATTGCCGCATTCCACTGGTGCATAATGAGCTGTGAAATTTCAAGAGTGGTATGCTCATGGCACTTCCCATTGGTCGCGGAAATATTCTCTGTGGAATCTCGGTACGAGACGTCCAAAGACTAGGGATTTCGATCGTTGTGGTTTTGTCTGTGAGTGTAATTTCTCTGCCACAAAAAGATCCGTTTTCCCATTTCTACAACTCTAAAGGCCTGAATAGATGTCTGTCCATTAAATTCTAAGAGCCTTGTCATTAAAAGCAGGAAATTTGTCACAAATAATTTTTTAAACGGACAAGTATGTTATTTCCTGGATCATAGGGTACTTTGAAAAAACAAAAAAAACTTTTAAATAAAAATTCTCCATGTCGGAGAATAGAAAAATCACACCAGTTTTTTTAATTTTAAAAATAAATAATTAAGGATATATTATGAGGTAGTAAAATGAATTGTTCGAATTAATTTTTGCAAGGAAGCAATCTAGAGAGGCAGTGTTGTGCAAGACAAATTGTTACATGCATTTTAGACAAACGTTTAGCTACAAATTGTCGGCAGTTTTTTCTTCAGATCCGAGCGGTGACAACGCTTCGAGGATTCTGAGCTCCGCGATGAAGAAATCCGGAATTTATAGACGCTTGAAGCTCCGCGATTGGACCGCTCCCCTCCATTCGTGGGAGGAGCCTGGTGCTTGGCGAATTGCTGCGGAGAAGCCGGCAGCGTTCGTCATCCCCACTCTTCTCAAGCAGGACTCACTCATTCCTATTTCTCTCTCACCTAGCGCGAACCAAAAAAAACTCTTCCTACTTTTTTCTTCCTAAATTCAACCATATCTTTATTTTCACTAAAATTTCAAGACTATCGTTCAGAAAATCTCCAGAGCGAGTAATTATTAAAATCAAAGATTTTATTTAATATAAATCAAGATTTATCAATAGAGAAAAATCATAGCACATACAAAAAAAGCGTTACCGAAAGTGAAATAAGCACTTTATCGAAATTGGAATAAGTACTATACCGAGAGTAAAATAAGTACTATACTTAGAGTGAAATAAGTAGTATACCGAGAATGAAATAAGTACTATACTAGTAAATACGAAAATTTTGAATGAAATAAAGGACTACTGAGAATTTCAGTGACCTTGAAAGTTTAATGCCGAGGAATAGAATGGAGAGATTTAATCGAAGCGAGAGAGTCTTTAGTGAGTGTAAATCATTGGAAACCTTCTAACCTTCGTGCACAAGATCTAACAACTGGTCCGTAAAGAGGTAACAGCTCGACTGGTGAGCTCGTAAACCATCTTTCGGGACACAAACAGCTACCACTATCTTCTCTGCGGCTGGCTGAATGCCGTAAACTGTCCTTACATATAATACCAGGAAGAGTCTTAAAGACAACGAGGACTAAGAATAGAGACGTCGATGGCCTTTTATAATTTTTTCATTTCCTACTTACCGTGCAAACCGGTTCCACTGCTACTTTATTTCTATTGTTAGCTTAAAAGATTTTACTCTGAAGTGCATTGTCTTTTTACCTGAAACAAAAAATGCAAATTTTTTTATAATAACTGTTTTATAAAGACAGTTAAATATTTTCTTATCCATAGATTTTTTTTATAAAATTCAGATCTATGTATGTATTTCATAAATTAAATTATTTATTTTATTATTTTTTATTTTACAAGTATACACGGGCAGAGTATACATAATTTATGAAATTATGGATTATAAAAACTTTAAGAGGACTTTTATAATATTTTATATTATTTACTTAGTGCAATAGAACATTTGTTTTAATAAACATTTACTATATAAAAACATTTTAATATTATTTTTAATACTTTTGCAAACAAATTTTAGCATTTTTACAAAAGACATTTTTAATATTTTTACAAATTCATCGAAAGCTTTTAAAGTGAGTGCTTTTTTCATTTTTAAAAATTTTGTTTGCACATTTTTAAGACTTGTAATATTTTCAAGTGTTTCTTCGAAAGCAACTTCGTATTTTTAGTATTTTTATGTCTCTCATAAAATTCAGAACTATTTTATATTTCTTTTAAAGTTTTTTGGTATTTTTTTTTGTTTCTTTGAATTTTGTTCTTTTTATTTATTTCAAATTCGCTAAGAAAAATTGAATTGTTTTTGCTTCCTTGGAGAGAAAACTTGGTTTATTTTTTATTCTACTTTTATGGCTTTTTAACTTTCTTACAAAATATTTGCAAAATTTCAAAATCATTTGCTAGTACTCCTTTAATGCTTTTATAAAGCAAAAATTAGTTTTGCGAGTTATTTTTGCATAGAATGCGAAATAGCTCACAAATCTTCTTTACGATACATTCTGAAGTTTCCTTAAAACCTTAAACTGTGCTGATAACTAGTAAATTTTCACGTTTAATGTTAATTCTCGGTAATAAAACCTTTTTAAGAATAGCCGAAAATTACGCAAATGAAGAATTCTGTCAATTTTTTAAAACACTCATCAATTTTTGCTTTTTCATAGAAGAAACATTGTTTTGAAAATTTTATGAACACTGAACTCGGAATCATCAAAGTGATTAAAAATGCATAATTTATTCTGGAATTTGTATTTTTAATCATATAATTACGATGAAGGATAATTAATTAAACAAAGTATTTTTATCAAAGAGTTTCAATCAATGATTAAAAATTTACTAATTAAAATTCACATTACATTCGAAATGCTTTAATCAAACATTTTATTCCAATACATTTGTATCGAATTTATCAAATGTTTTGCATAAGTAACCAAATGATTAATTGAAATTTAATTATATACATAATAATAAATAAATAATTACAACTAAAATTTAATTAAATTTTGAAAGTCCATTAAATTTTCAAAAATTGATAATTTACTTCGGGATAGTTAATAATAATTTTGTTAAAATTGGCATCCCTGAAGACTGGTAACTTCTGATTAGCTTCCCTTGTGAGATGACAAATTGTTTTTTAATGAACACATTCAATGAAATCATAGCCTAGATCCAGGGTGACCGATAAGCTCCAATCAAACTTCTCTTGTAACCCAGATCAAGAAAGTTTGATACGTTTCATTTTTGCAGGCATAATGAAATGAATGGTCAGTTAGAACATTAAATCGTAAAAACTTGTTAGCTGTTTCATCCACAGGGAAATTAAAAATACCCAATCTAAAAAATGCACAACTACTACCTCGCTGTGTTCATTTTTTGAACTGTAGAGCCTTTTTTTGGTTCTTTATTTATTTCATTTTCTATTATATTTTTTATTCATTTATTTTTAAAATGTTCTCAGTCTGAATCAGAGATGAATAACGATTTCAAATTAGTGCACATGCGCTGAGAATTAGCGACTTTTTAGGTTATGTTGTATTGAAGAGTCACCTCGCTTTTTAATAAATATAAAACTAAGATATTGTTGAAAGTTTGTTGACGTGAAGGTCATAAAAACTATTTTTTTTTAATAGTAATAATGATTATTATATATAATAATAAGCTAGGGTACGTCTTTCATTCTCTCCACATTCTGGGCGTGGAATGGATGTGTAAATCTCTTTTGAGTTCATTGGTTTTCAGAACTAGAGTCATTAGAAAGGTGATTGAAGAGGGATAATTTTAACCCACCCATGTAACTGTGAGTTGAAAATGTCCGAACTGTTGACGGCTGCCACTGTAGCGCTAATTTTCAACATAACCTGCAAATACATGGAAGAACTGTTTGCGCAGACTCGAGATTAACTCTTGCGCGTGCGCAATGCGTTTTTTCATTTAAATTTCAGTACTGATGATAACCAGTGCCACCTACAGTCTTCAATCAATATTCCTGATACAATTATCAATAAACACGAACATTAGTGAGTGTTCTACTTCTATGAACTTCACAAAGGCTGATTTTAGTGTCCGCAAAGCTATTTAAAATCATTACAGGTATTTAAATATTTGAATTTCATATTATTCAACATAAATACATTATTTATTTAAAAAATATATAATAAAATAATGTAAATGTAATTTCCCAAGTGCGAAATGCCAGAAGTGCCAATACGGCCCAATATTGGTGCAGTAATGTCTGCCGAAATACGGCAAACGTTACTGGGCCAGCATTGGC